>CAXDIG010000199.1:0-76570 GCA_963989225.1 Dromius quadrimaculatus
GTTATGTTGTATTGGATAGATTTATGTGATTTGCGATACTTTGAAACTGCTCAGAATGTGGTAATTTTGACTTATTTCAAACTTCATATAACTGCAGATAGCGCTCTGAAAACACGAAATATGATGTTTTTGTCGATTGATTCATACATATTATAAGGTCCTGAATAGAAATATGAACTCTTTGATTGTGAAAATCTGCGCGGAAGAGCGTGATTTCGACTTATTCCAAATTTTGTAAAACTGCAAATAGCACTCTGAAAACACGAAATATGATGTATTTTGTGCTAGATTCTGCCATATAACGCACTTTTGAAGCAAAATCTTTACTTTGAGCAGATTTACAAAGTCAAAAATTTCTCAACGAGACTCAGAAGAACGCTTATAACTCGCTGGAAACGCAGAATTTTGTGCATTCGAGAACGGATTCATGCATATTATGTTGTATTAGATAGATTTATGTGATTTGCGATACTTTGAAACTGCTCAGAATGTGGTGATTTGGACTTATTTCAAACTTCATATAACTGCAGATAGCGCTCTGAAAACACGAAATATGATGTTTTTGTCGATAGATTCATACATATTATGAGGTCCTGAATAGGAATATGAACTCTTTGATTGTGAAAATCTGCGCGAAAAAGCGTGATTTTGACTTCTTCCATAGTTTGTAAAACTGCATATAGCACTCTAAAAACACAGAATATGATGTATTTGGTGCTAGATTCAGCCATATAACGCACTTTTGAAGCGAATTATTGCTTCTGAGCAGATTTACAGAGTCAAAAATTTCTCAAAGAGACTCAGAAAAAACGCTGATAACTCGCTGGAAACGCAGAATTTGGTGCATTTAAGGACAGATTCATGCGTATTATGTTGTATTGGATAGATTTATGTGATCTGCGATACTTTGAAACTGCTCAGAAAATGGTAATTTTGACTTATTTCAAACTTCATATAACTGCAGATAGCGCTCTGAAAACAGGAAATATGATGTTTTTGTCGAATGATTAATACATATTATGAGGTCCTGAATAGGAGTATGAACTTTTTGATTGTGAAAATCCGCGCGGAAAAGCGTGATTTCGACTCATTCCAAAGTTTGTAAAACTGCAAATAGCACTCTAAAAACACGAAATATGATGTATTTGGTACTAGATTCTGCCATATAACGCAATTTTAAAGCGAAATCTTCCTTCTGAGCAGATTTACAGAGTCAAAAATCTCTCAACGAGATTCAGAAAAAACGCTGATAACACGCTGGAAACGCAAAATTTTGTGCATTTGAGGACGGAGTCATGCTTATTATGTTGTATTGGATAGATTTATGTGATTTGCGATACGTTGAAACTACTTAGAATGTGGTAATTTTGACTTATTTCAAACTTCATATAACTGCTGATAGCGCTCTGAAAACACGAAATATGATGTTTTTGTCGATAGATTCATACATATTATAAGGTCCCGAATAGGAATATAAACTCTTTGATTGTGAAAATCTGCGCGGAAAAGCGTGATTTCGACTTATTCCAAAGTCTGTAGAACTGCAAATAGCACTATAAAACACGAAATATGATGTATTTGGTGCGTGATTCTGCCATATGAAGCGATTTTGAAGCAAATTCTTGCTTCTGAGCAGATTCACAGAGTAAAAAATTTCTCAACGAGACTCAGAAAAAACGCTGATAACTCGCTGGAAACGCAAAATTTAGTGCATTTGAGGACGGATTCATGCGTATCATGTTGTATTGGATAGGTTTATGTGATTTGCGATACTTTAAAACTGCTCAGAATGTGGTAATTTTTACTTATTTCAAACTTCATATAACTGCAGATAGCGCTCTGAAAACACGAAATATGATGTTTTTGTCGATCGATTCATACATATTATGAGGTCCTGGATAGGAATATGACTTTTTTGATTGTGAAAATCTGCGCGGAAAAGCGTGATTTCGACTTATTCCAAAGTTTGTAAAACTGCAAATAGCACTCTAAAAACACGAAATATGATGTATTTGGTGCTTGATTCTTGCTTCTGAGCAGATCTACAGAGTCAAGAATTTCTCAACAAGACTCAAGAAAAAACGCTGATAACTCGCTGGAAACGCAAAATTTTGTGCATTTGAAGACGAATTCATGCGTATAATGTTGTTTTGGATAGGTTTATGTAATTTGCGATACTTTGAAACTGCTCAGAATGTGGTAATTATGACTTATTTCAAACTTCATATAACTGCAGATAGCGCTCTGAAAACACAAAATATGATGTTTTTGTCGATAGATTCATACATATTATGAGGTCCTGAATAGGAATATGAACTCTTTGATTGTGAAAATCTGTGCAGGAAAGCGTGATTTCGACTTATTTCAAAGTTTGTAAAACTGCAAATAGCACTCTAGGAACACGAAATATGATGTATTTTATGCTAGATTCTGCCATATAACGCACTTTTAAAGCAAAATCTTCCTTCTGAGCAAAGTCAAAAATTTCTCAACGGGACTCAGATGAAACGCTGATAGCTCGCTGGAAACGCAAAATTTGGTGCATTTTAGAACAGATTCATGCGTATTATGTTGTATTGGATAGATTTATGTAATCTGCGATACTTTGGAACTGCTCAGAATATGGTAATTTTGACTTAATTTGAACTTCATATAACTGCAGATAGCGCTCTGAAAACACGATATATGATGTTTTTGTCGATTGATTCATACATATTATGAGGTCCTGAATAGGAATATGAACTTTTTGATTGAGGAACTCTGCGCGGAAAAGCGTGATTTCGACTTATTCCAAAGTTTGTAAATTTGCAAATGGCACTCTAAAAACACGAAATATGATGTATTTGGTGCTAGATTTTGCCATATAACGCACTTTTAAAGTAAAATCTTTTTTCTGAGCAGATTTACAGAGTCAAAAATTTCTCAACGAGACTCAGAAAAAACGCTGATAACTCGCTGGAAACGCAGAATTTTGTGCATTTGAGGACGGATTCATGCATATTATGTTGTATTGGATAGATTTATGTGATTTGCGATACTTTGAGACTGCTCAGAATGTGGTAATTATGACTTATTTCAAACTTCATATAACTGCAGATAGCGCTCTGAAAACACAAAAAAGATGTTTTTGTCGATAGATTCATACATATTATGAGGTCCTGAATAGGAATATGAACTCTTTGATTGTGAAAATCTGCGCGGAAAAGCGTGATTTCGACTTATTCCAAAGTTTGTAAATTTGCAAATAGCACTCTAAAAACACGAAATATGATGTATTTGGTGCTAGATTCTGCCATATAACGCACTTTTGAAGCAAAATCTTCTTTCTGAGCAGATTTACAGAGTCAAAAATGTCTCAACGAGACTCAGAAAAAACGCTGATAACTCGCTGGAAACGCAGGATTTTGTGCATTTGAGGACGCATTCATGCATATTATGTTGTATTGGATAGATTTATGTGATTCGCTATACTATGAAACTTCTCAGAATGTGGTAATTATGACTTATTTCAAACTCCATATAACTGCAGATAGCGCTCTGAAAACAAGATATATGATGTTTTTGTCGATAGATTCATACATATTATGAGGTCCTGAATAGGAATATGAACTCTTTAATTGTGAAAATCTGCGCGGAAAAGCGTGATTTCGACTTATTCCAAAGTTTGTAAAACTGCAAATAGCACTCTAAAAACACGAAATATGATGTATTTGGTGCTAGATCCTGCAATAACGCACTTTTGAAGCAAAATCTTGCTTCTGAGCAGATTTACAGAGTCAAAAATTTCTCAACGAGACTCAGATAAAACGCTGATTACTCACTGGAAACGCAAAATTCTATGCATTTGAGAACGGATTCTTGCAAATTATGTTGTATTGGATAGATTTATGTGATTCGCGATACTTTGAAACTGCTCAGAATGTGGTAATTATGACTTATTTCTAACTTCATATAACTGCAGATAGCGCTCTGAAAACAAGGAATATGATGTTTTTGTCGATAGATTCATACATATTATGAGGTCCTGAATAGGAATATGAACTCTTTAATTGTGAAAATCTGCGCGGAAAAGCGTGATTTTCGACTTATTCCAAAGTTTGTAAAACTGCAAATAGCACTCTAAAAACACGAAATATGATGTATTTGGTGCTAGATCCTGCCATATAACGCACTTTTGAAGCAAAATCTTGCTTCTGAGCAGATTTACAGAGTCAAAAATTTCTCAACGAGACTCAGAAAAAACGCTGATAACTCGCTGGAAACGCAAAATTCTGTGCATTTGAGAACGGATTCATGCGTATTATGTTGTATTGGATAGATTTATGTGATTTGCGATACTTTGAAACTGCTCAGAATGTGGTAATTATGACTTAATTCAAACTTCATATAACTGCAGATAGCGCTCTGAAAACACGGAATATGATGTATTTGGTGCTAGATTTTGCCATATAACGCACTTTTAAAGTAAAATCTTTTTTCTGAGCAGATTTACAGAGTCAAAAATTTCTCAACGAGACTCAGAAAAAACGCTGATAACTCGCTGGAAACGCAGAATTTTGTGCATTTGAGGACGGATTCATGCATATTATGTTGTATTGGATAGATTTATGTGATTCGCGATACTTTGAGACTGCTCAGAATGTGGTAATTATGACTTATTTCAAACTTCATATAACTGCAGATAGCGCTCTGAAAACACAAAAAATGATGTTTTTGTCGATAGATTCATACATATTATGAGGTCCTGAATAGGAATATGAACTCTTTGATTGTGAAAATCTGTGCGGGAAAGCGTGATTTCGACTTATTCCAAAGTTTGTAAAACTGCAAATAGCACTCTTAAAACACGAAATATGATGTATTTGGTGCTGGTACCTGCCATATAACGCACTTTTGAAGCAAAATCTTACTTCTGAGCAGATTTACAAAGTCCAAAATTTCTCAACGAGACTCAGAAAAAACGCTGATAACTCACTGCAAACGCAAAATTTAGTGCATTTGAAGACGGATTCATGCTTATCATGTTGTATTGGATGGGTTTATGTGATTTGCGATACTTTGAAACTGCTCAGAATGTGGTAATTATGACTTAATTCAAACTTCATATAACTGCAGATAGCGCTCTGAAAACACGAAATATGATGTTTTTGTCGATAGATTCATACATATTATGAGGTCCTGAATAGGAATATGATTCTTTTGATTGTGAAAATCTGCGCGGAAAAGCGTGATTTCGACTTATTCCAAAGTTTGTAAATTTGCAAATAGCACTCTAAAAACACGAAATATGATGTATTTGGTGCTAGATTCTGCCATATAACGCACTTTTGAAGCAAAATCTTCTTTCTGAGCAGATTCACAGAGTCAAAAATTTCTCAACGAGACTCAGAAAAAACGCTGATAACTCGCTGGAAACGCAGGATTTTGTGCATTTGAGGACGCATTCATGCATATTATGTTGTATTGGATAGATTTATGTGATTCGCTATACTATGAAACTTCTCAGAATGTGGTAATTATGACTTATTTCAAACTCCATATAACTGCAGATAGCGCTCTGAAAACAAGAAATATGATGTTTTTGTCGATAGATTCATACATATGATGAGGTCCTGAATAGGAATATGAACTCTTTAATTGTGAAAATCTGCGCGGAAAAGCGTGATTTCGACTTATTCCAAAGTTTGTAAAACTGCAAATAGCACTCTAAAAAACACGAAATATGATGTATTTGGTGCTAGATCCTGCCATATAACGCACTTTTGAAGCAAAATCTTGCTTCTGAGCAGATTTACAGAGTCAAAAATTTCTCAACGAGACTCAGATAAAACGCTGATTACTCACTGGAAACGCAAAATTCTATGCATTTGAGAACGGATTCATGCAAATTATGTTGTATTGGATAGATTTATGTGATTCGCGATACTTTGAAACTGCTCAGAATGTGGTAATTATGACTTATTTCTAACTTCATATAACTGCAGATAGCGCTCTGAAAACAAGGAATATGATGTTTTTGTCGATAGATTCATACATATTATGAGGTCCTGAATAGGAATATGAACTCTTCAATTGTGAAAATTTGCGCGGAAAAGCGTGATTTCGACTTATTCCAAAGTTTGTAAAACTGCAAATAGCACTCTAAAAACACGAAATATGATGTATTTGGTGCTAGATCCTGCCATATAACGCACTTTTGAAGCAAAATCTTGCTTCTGAGCAGATTTACAGAGTCAAAAATTTCTCAACGAGACTCAGAAAAAACGCTGATAACTCGCTGGAAACGCAAAATTCTGTGCATTTGAGAACGGATTCATGCGTATTATGTTGTATTGGATAGATTTATGTGATTTGCGATACTTTGAAAACTGCTCAGAATGTGGTAATTATGACTTAATTCAAACTTCATATAACTGCAGATAGCGCTCTGAAAACACGGAATATGATGTTTTTGTCGATAGATTCATACATATTATAAAGTCCTGAATAGAAATATAAACTCTTTGATTGTGAAAATCTGCGCAGAAAAGCGTGATTTCGACTTATTCCAAGGTTTGTAAAACTGCAAATAGCACTCTAAAAACACAAAATATGATGTATTTGGTGCTGGTTCCTGCCATATAACGCACTTTTGAAGCAAAATCTTGCTTCTAAGCAGATTAACAGAGTCAAAAATTTCTCAACAAGACTCAGAGAAAACGCTGATAACTCGCTGGAAACGCGAAATTCAGTGCATTTGAAGACGGATTCATGCGTATTATGTTGTATTAGATAGATTCATGTGATTTGCGATACTTTGAAACTGGTCAGAATGTGGTAATTTTGACTTATTTCAAACTTCATATAACTGCAGATAGCGCTCTGAAAACACGAAATATGATGTTTTTGTCCATAGATTCATACATATTATGAGGTCCTGAATAGGAATATGACTTCTTTGATTGTGAAAATCTGCGCGGAAAAGCGTGATTCCGACTTATTCCAAAGTTTGAAAAACTGCAAATAGCACTCTCAAAACACGAAATATGATGTATTTGGTGCTGGATTCTGCCATATAAAGCGATTTTGAAGCAAAATCTTCCTTCTGAGCAGAGTCAAAAATTTCTCAACGGGACTCAGATGGAACGCTGATAGCTCGCTGGAAACGCAAAATTTGGTGCATTTTAGAACAGATTAACGATATATGATGTTTTTGTCGATTGATTCATACATATTATGAGGTCCTGAATAGGAATATGAACTTTTTGATTGTGAAACTCTGCGCGGAAAAGCGTGATTTCGACTTATTCCAAAGTTTGTAAATTTGCAAATAGCACTCTAAAAACACGAAATATGATGTATTTGGTGCTAGATTTTGCCATATAACGCACTTTTAAAGTGAAATCTTTTTTCTGAGCAGATTTACAGAGTCAAAAAATTTCTCAACGAGACTCAGAAAAAACGCTGATAACTCGCTGGAAACGCAGAATTTTGTGCATTTGAGGACGGATTCATGCATATTATGTTGTATTGGATAGATTTATGTGATTTGCGATACTTTGAGACTGCTCAGAATGTGGTAATTATGACTTATTTCAAACTTCATATAACTGCAGATAGCGCTCTGAAAACACAAAATATGATGTTTTGTCGATAGATTCATACATATTATGAGGTCCTGAATAGGAATATGAACTCTTTGATTGTGAAAATCTATGCGGGAAAGCGTGATTTCGACTCATTCCAAAGTTTGTAAAACTGCAAATAGCACTCTAAAAACACGAAGTATGATGTATTTGGTGCTAGTACCTGCCATATAACGCACTTTTGAAGCAAAATCTTACTTCTGAGCAGATTTACAAAGTCAAAAATTTCTCAACGAGACTCAGAAAAAACGCTGATAACTCGCTGCAAACGCAAAATTTAGTGCATTTGAAGACGGATTCATGCTTATCATGTTGTATTGGATGGGTTTATGTGATTTGCGATACTTTGAAACTGCTAAGAATGTGGTAATTATGACTTAATTCAAACATCATATAACTGCAGATAGCGCTCTGAAAACACGAAATATGATGTTTTTGTCGATAGATTCATACATATTATGAGGTCCTGAATAGGAATATGATTCTTTTGATTGTGAAAATCTGCGCGGACAAGCGTGATTTCGACTTATTCCAAAGTTTGTAAATTTGCAAATAGCACTCTGGAAACACGAAATATGATGTATTTGGTGCTAGATTCTGCCATATAACGCACTTTTGAAGCAAAATCTTCTTTCTGAGCAGATTTAGATGTCAAAAGTTTCTTAACGAGACTCAGAAAAAACGCTGATAACTCGCTGGAAACGCAGGTTTTTGTGCATTTGAGGACGGATTCATGCATATTATGTTGTATTGGATAGATTTATGTGATTCGCTATACTATGAAACTTCTCAGAATGTGGTAATTATGACTTATTTCAAACTCCATATAACTGCAGATACCCGCTCTGAAAACAAGAAATTTGATGTTTTTGTCGATAGATTCATACATATTATGAGGTCCTAAATAGGAATATGAACTCTTTAATTGTGAAAATCTGCGCGGAAAAGCGTGATTTCGACTTATTCCAAAGTTTGTAAAACTGCAAATAGCACTCTAAAAACACGAAATATGATGTATTTGGTGCTAGATCCTGCCATATAACGCACTTTTGAAGCAAAATCTTGCTTCTGAGCAGATTTACAGAGTCAAAAAATTTCTCAACGAGACTCAGAAAAAACGCTGATTACTCACTGGAAACGCAAAATTCTATGCATTTGAGAACGGATTCATGCAAATTATGTTGTATTGGATAGATTTATGTTATTCGCGATACTTTGAAACTGCTCAGAATGTGGTAATTATGACTTATTTCAAACTTCATATAACTGCAGATAGCGCTCTGAAAACAAGGAATATGATGTTTTTGTCGATAGATTCATACATATTATGAGGTCCTGAATAGGAATATGAACTCTTTAATTGTGAAAATCTGCGCGGAAAAGCGTGATTTCGTCTTATTCCAAAGTTTGTAAAACTGCAAATAGCACTCTAAAAACACGAAATATGATGTATTTGGTGCTAGATCCTGCCATATAACGCACTTTTGAAGCAAAATCTTACTTCTGAGCAGATTTACAGAGTCAAAAATTTCTCAACGAGGACTCAGAAAAAACGCTGATAACTCGCTGGAAACGCAAAATTCTGTGCATTTGAGAACGGATTCATGCGTATTATGTTGTATTGGATAGATTTATGTGATTTGCGATACTTTGAAACTGCTTAGAATGTGGTAATTATGACTTAATTCAAACTTCATATAACTGCAGATAGCGCTCTGAAAACACGAAATATGATGTTTTTGTCGATAGATTTATACATATTATAAAGTCCTGAATAGAAATATAAACTCTTTGATTGTGAAAATCTGCGCAGAAAAGCGTGATTTCGACTTATTCCAAGGTTTGTAAAACTGCAAATAGCACTCTAAAAACACAAAATATGATGTATTTGGTGCTGGTTCCTGCCATATAACGCACTTTTGAAGCAAAATCTTGCTTCTAAGCAGATTAACAGAGTCAAAAATTTCTCAACAAGACTCAGAAAAAACGCTGATAACTCGCTGGAAACGCGAAATTCAGTGCATTTGAAGACGGATTCATGCGTATTATGTTGTATTAGATAGATTCATGTGATTTGCGATACTTTGAAACTGCTCAGAATGTGGTAATTTTGACTTATTTCAAACTTCATATAACTGCAGATAGCGCTCTGAAAACACGAAATATGATGTTTTTGTCGATTGTTTTATACATATTATGAGGTCCTGAATAGGAATATGATCTTTTTGATCGTGAAAATCTGCGCGGAACAGCGTGATTTCGACCTATTACAAAGTTTGTAAAACTGCAAATAGTACTCTAAAAACACAAAATATGATGTATTTGGTGCTAAATTCTGCCATATAACGCACTTTTGAAGCAAAATCTTCTTTCTGAGCAGATTTACAGAGTCAAAAATTTCTCAACGAGACTCAGAAAAAACGCTGATAACTCGCTGGAAACGCAGAATTTTGTGCATTTGAGGACGGATTCGTTTGTATTATGTTGTATTGGATAGATTTATGTGATTTGCGATACTTTGAAACTGGTCAGAATGTGGTAATTTTGACTTATTTCAAACTTCATATAACTGCAGATAGCGCTCTGAAAACCCGAAATATGATTTTTTTGTCGATTGATTCATACATACTAAGAATTCCTGAATAGGATTATGATCTTTTTGAATTTAAAAATCTGCGCAGAAAAGCGTGATTTCGACTTATTCCAAAGTTTGTAAAACTGCAAATAGCACTCTAGAAACACGAAATATGATGTATTTGGTGCTAGATTCTGCCATATAACGCACTTTTGAAGCAAAATCTTCCTTCTAACGAGATTTACAGAGTCAGAAATTTCTCAACGAGACTTAGAAAAAACGCTGATAACTCGCTGGAAACGCAAAATTTGATTCATTTTAGAACATATTCATGCGTATCATGTTGTATTGGATAGATTTATGTGATCTGAGATACTTTGAAACTGCTCAGAATGTGGTAATTTTGACTTATTCCAAACTTCATATAACTGCAGATAGCGCTCTGAAAACACTCAATATGATGTTTTTGTCGATTGATTCATACATATTATGAAGTCCAGAATAGGAATATGAACTTTCTGATTGTGAAAATTTGCGCGGAAAAGCGTGATTTCGACTTATTCCAAAGTTTGTAAAACTACAAATAGCACTCTGAAAACACGAAATATGATGTATTTGGTGCTAGATTCAGCCATATAACG
Source organism: Dromius quadrimaculatus (assembly GCA_963989225.1). Taxonomy (NCBI): domain Eukaryota; kingdom Metazoa; phylum Arthropoda; class Insecta; order Coleoptera; family Carabidae; genus Dromius; species Dromius quadrimaculatus. Next base: position 10,842 of record CAXDIG010000199.1, read on the forward strand.
CAATTTTGAAGCAAAATCTTCCTTCTGGGCAGATTTACAGAGTCACAAATTTCTCAACAAGAATCAGAAAAAACGCTGATAACACGCTAGAAACGCAAAATTTTGTGCATTTGCGAACGGATTCATGCGTATCATGTTGTATTGGATAGATTTATGTGATTTGCGATACTTTGAGACTGCTCAGAATGTGGTAATTTTAACTTATTTCAAACTTCATATAACTGCAGATAGCGCTCTGAAAACACGAAATATGATTTTTTTGTCGATTGATTCATACATATTATGAGGTCCTGAATAGAAATGTGAACTTTTTGATTTTAAAAATCTGCTCGGGAAGGCGTGATTTCGACTTATTCCAAAGTTTTGAAAACTGCAAATAGCACTCTAAAAACACGGAATATGATGTATTTGGTGCTATATTCTGCCATATAACGCACTTCTAAAGCAAAATCTTCCTTCTAAGCAGATTTACAGATTCAAAAATTTCTCAACGAGACTCAAAAAAAACGCTGATAACTCGCTGAAAACGCAAAATTTAGTGCATTTGAGGACGGATTCATGCGTATTATGTTGTATTAGATAGATTTATGTGATTTGCGATACTTGAAACTGCTCAGAATGTGGTAATTTTGACTTATTTCAAACTTCATATAACTGCAGATAGCGCTCTGAAAACATAATATATGATGTTTTTGTCGATTGATTCATACATATTATGAGGTCCTAAATAGGAATATGAACTTCTTGATTTTGAAAATCTGCGCGGAAAAGCGTGATTTCGACTTATTCCAAAGTTTGTAAAACTGCAAATAGCACTCTTAAAACACGAAATATGATGTATTTGGTGCTAGATTTTGCCATATAACACAATTTTGAAGCAAAATCTTCCTTCTGAGCTGATTTACAGAGTCAAAAATTTCTCAACGAGATTCAGAAAAACGCTGATAACACGCTGGAAACGCAAAACTTTGTGCATTTGAGAACGAATACATGCGTATTATGTTGCATTGGATAGATTTATGTGATTTGCGATACTTTGAAACTGCTCAGAATGTGGTAATTTTGACTTATTCCAAACTTCATATAACCGCTGATAGCTTTCTGAAAACACGGAATATGATGTTTTTGTCGATAGATTCATACATACTATGAGGTCCTGAATAGGAATAGGAACTTTTTGGTTGTGAAAATCTGTGCGGAAAAGCGTGATTTCGACTTATTCCAAGTTTGTGAAACTGCAAATGGCACTCTAAAAACACGAAATATGATGTATTTGGTGCTAGATTCTGCCATATAACGCACTAGTGAAGCAAAATCTCGCTTCTAAGCAGATTTACAGAGGCAAAAATTTCTCAACGAGACTCAGAAGAAACGCTGATAACTCGCTGGAAACGCAGAATTTTGTGCATTTGAGGACGTATCCATGCATATTATGTTGTATTGGATAGAGTTATGTGATTCGCGATACTTTGAAACTGCTCAGAATGTGGTAATTATGACTTAGTTCAAACTTCATATAACTGCAGATAGCGCTCTGAAAACACAAAATATAATGATTTTGTCGATAGATTCATACATATTATAAGGTCCTGAATAGGAATATGAACTCTTTGATTGTAAAAATCTGCGCGGAAAAGCGTGATTTCGACTTATTCCAAAGTTTGTAAAACTGCAAATAGCACTCTAAAAACACAATATATGATGTATTTGGTGCTAGATTCAGCCATAAAACGCACTTTTGAAGCAAAATCTTGATTTTGAGCAGATTTACAGAGTCAATAATTTCTCAACGAGACTCAGAAAAAACGCTGATAACTTGCTGGAAACGCAAAATTTAGTGCATTTGAGGACGGATTCATGCTTATTATGTTGCATTGGATAGATTTATGTGATTTGCGATACTTTGAAACTGCTCAGAATGTTGTAATTTTGACTTATTTCAAACTTCATATAACTGCAGATAGCGCTCTGAAAACCTGAAATATGATTTTTTTGTCGATTGATTCATACATATTAAGAGGTCCTAAATAGAAATATGATCTTTCTGAATCTGAAAATCTGCGCGGAACAGCGTGATTTCGACTTATTCCAAAGTTTGTAAAACTGCAAATAGCACTCTAAAAACACGGAATATGATGTATTTAGTGCTAGATTCTGCCATATAACGCACTTTTGAAGCAATATCTTCCTTTTGAGCAGATTTACAGAGTCAAAGATTTCTCAACGAGACTCAGAAGAAACGCTTATAACTCGCTGGAAACGCAAAATTTGGTGCATTTTAGAACAGATTCATGCGTATTATGTTTTATTGGATAGATTTATGTGATCTGCGATACTTTGAAACTGCTCAGAATGTGGTAATTTTGACTTATTTCAAACTTCATATAACTGCAGATAGCGCTCTGAAAACACGTAATATGATGTTTTTGTCGATTGATTCATACATATAATGAAGTTCTGAATAGGAATATGAACTTTTTGATTGTGAAAATCTGCGCGGAAAAGCGTGATTCCGACTTATTCCAAAGTTTGTAAAACTGCAAATAGCACTCTAAAAACAAGAAATATGATGTATTTGGTGCTAGATTCTGCCATATATAGCTATTTTGAAGCAAATTCTTGCTTCTGAGCAGATTTACAGAGTTAAGAATTTCTCAACGAGACTCAGAAAAAACGCTGATAACACGCTGGAAACGCAAAACTTTGTGCATTTGAGAACGGATACATGCGTATTATGTTGTATTGGATAGATTTATGTGATTTGCGATACTTTGGAACTGCTCAGAATGTGGTAATTTTGACTTATTTCAAACTTCATTTAACTGCAGATAGCGCTCCGAAAACATGAAATATGATGTTTTTGTCAGTAGATTCATACATATTATGAGGTCCTAAATAGGAATATGACTTTTTTGATTGTGAAAATCTGCGCGGAAAAGCGTGATTCCGACTTATTCCAAAGTTTGTAAAACTGCAAATAGCACTCTAAAAACAAGAAATATGATGTATTTGGTGCTAGATTCTGCCATATATAGCTATTTTGAAGCAAATTCTTGCTTCTGAGCAGATTTACAGAGTTAAGAATTTCTCAACGAGACTCAGAAAAAACGCTGATAACTTGCTGGAAACGCAAAATTTAGTGCATTTGAAGACGGATTCATGCGTATTATGTTGTATTGGATAGATTTATGTGATTTGCGGTACTTTGAAACTGCTCAGAATGTGGTAATTTTGACTTATCTCAAATTTCATATAACTGCAGATAGCGCTCTGAAAACACGAAATATGATGTTTTTGTCGATTGATTCATACATATTATGAGGTTCTGAATAGGAATATAAACTTTTTGATTGTGAAAATCTGCGCGAAAAGGCGTGATTTCGACATTCCAAAGTTTGTAAAACTGCAAATAGCACTCTAAAAACACGAAATGTGATGTATTTGGTGCTAGATTCTGCCATATAACGCACTTTTGAAGCAAAATCTTCTTTCTGAGCAGATTTACAGAGTCAAAAATTTCTCAACCAGACTCAGAAAAAACGCTGATAACTCGCTAGAAACGCAAAATTTTGTGCATTTGAGAACGGATTCATGCGTATCATGTTGTATTGGATAGATTTATGTGATTTGCGATAATTTGAAACTGCTCAGAATGTGGTAATTTTGACTCATTCAAACTTCATATAACTGCAGTTAGCGCTCTGAAGACACGAGATTTGATGTCTTTGTCGATGAATTCATACATATCATGAGGTCCTGAATAGGAATATGAACCTTTTGATTGTGAAAATCTGCGTGGAAAAGCGTGATTTCCACTTATTCCAAGGATTGTAAAACTGCAAATAGCACTCTAAAAACACGAAATATGATGTATTTGGTGCTAGATTCCGCCATATAACGCACTTTTGAAGCAAAATCTTACTTCTGAGCAGATTTACAGAGTCAAAAATTTCTCAACGGGATTCAGAAGAATGCTGATAACTCGCTGGAAACGCAAAATTTAGATCATTTGAGGACGGATTCATGGGTATTATGTTGTATTGGATAGATTGATGTGATTTGCGATACTTTGAAACTTCTAAGAATGTGGTAATTTTGACCTATTTCAAACTCCATATAACTGCAGATAGCGCTCCGAAAACACGGAATTTGATGTTTTTGTCAATTGATTCATACATATTATGAGGTCCTGAATAGGAATATGAACTTTATGATTGTGAAAATCTGCGCGGAAAAGCGTGAAGTCGACTTATTACAAAGTTTGTAAAACTGCACATAGCACTCTAAAAACACGAAATATGATGTATTTGGTGCTAGATTCTGCTATATAACGCACTGTTGAAGCAGAATCTTGCTTCTGAGCAGATTTACAGAGTTAAAAATTTCTCAACGAGACTCAGAAGAAACGCTGATAACTCGCTGGGAACGCAAAATTTTGTGCATTTGAGGACGGATTCATGCGTATCATGTTGTTTTGGATAGATTACGGTGATTTGCGATACTTTGAATCTGCTCAGAATGTGGTAATTTTGACTTATTTCAAACTTCATATCTGCAGATAGCGCTCTAAAAACACGAGATATAATGTCATTGTCGATAGATTCATACATATTATGAGGTCTTGAATGGGAATATGGACTGTTCGATTGTGAAAATTTGCGCAAAAAAGCGTGATTTTGACTTATTCCAAAGGTTGTAAAACTGCAAATGGCACTCTAAAAACAAAAAATATGATGTATTTGATGCTAGATTCTGCCACATAATGCACTTTTGAAGCAAAATCTTCTTTCTGAGCAGATTTACAGAGTCAAAAATTTCTCAACGAGACTCAGAAAAAACGCTGATAACTCGCTGGAAACGCAAAATTTTGTGCATTTGAGAACGGATTCATGCGTTTTATGTTGTATTGGATAGATTTCTGTGATTTGCGATAGTTTGAAACTGCTCAGAATGTGGTAATTTTCACTCATTTCAAACTTCATTTAACTGCAGATAGCGCTCTGAAAACACGGAATATGATGTTTTTGTCAGAAGATTCATAAATATTATGAGGTCCTGAATAGAAATATGACTCTTTTGATTGTGAAAATCTGCGCGGAAAAGCGTGATTTTGACTTATTCCAAAGTTTGTGAAACTGCAAATAGCACTCTAAAAACACGAAATATGATGTATTTGGTGCTAGATTCTGCCATATAAAGCGATTTTGAAGCAAATTCTTGCTTCTTAGCAGATTTACAGAGTCAAGAATTTCTCAACGAGACTCGGAAAAAACGCTGATAACTCGCTGAAAAACGCTGAATTCAGTGCATTTGAAGACGGATTCATGCGTGTTATGTTGTATTGGATAGATTTATGTGATTTGCGATACTTTGAAACTGCTCAGAATGTGGTAATTTTGACTTATTTCAAACTTCATATAACTGCAGATAGCGCTCTGAAAACACGAAATATGATGTTTTTGTCGATTGATTCATACATATTATAAGGTCCTGAATAGGAATATGAACTCTTTGATTGTGAAAATCTGCGCGGAAGAGCGTGATTTCGACTTATTCCAAATTTTGTAAAACTGCAAATAGCACTCTGAAAACACGAAATATGATGTATTTTGTGCTAGATTCTGCCATATAACGCACTTTTGAAGCAAAATCTTTACTTTGAGCAGATTTACAAAGTCAAAAATTTCTCAACGAGACTCAGAAGAACGCTTATAACTCGCTGGAAACGCAGAATTTTGTGCATTCGAGAACGGATTCATGCATATTATGTTGTATTAGATAGATTTATGTGATTTGCGATACTTTGAAACTGCTCAGAATGTGGTGATTTGGACTTATTTCAAACTTCATATAACTGCAGATAGCGCTCTGAAAACACGAAATATGATGTTTTTGTCGATAGATTCATACATATTATGAGGTCCTGAATAGGAATATGAACTCTTTGATTGTGAAAATCTGCGCGAAAAAGCGTGATTTTGACTTCTTCCATAGTTTGTAAAACTGCATATAGCACTCTAAAAACACAGAATATGATGTATTTGGTGCTAGATTCAGCCATATAACGCACTTTTGAAGCGAATTATTGCTTCTGAGCAGATTTACAGAGTCAAAAATTTCTCAAAGAGACTCAGAAAAAACGCTGATAACTCGCTGGAAACGCAGAATTTGGTGCATTTAAGGACAGATTAATGCGTATTATGTTGTATTGGATAGATTTATGTGATCTGCGATACTTTGAAACTGCTCAGAAAATGGTAATTTTGACTTATTTCAAACTTCATATAACTGCAGATAGCGCTCTGAAAACAGGAAATATGATGTTTTTGTCGAATGATTAATACATATTATGAGGTCCTGAATAGGAGTATGAACTTTTTGATTGTGAAAATCCGCGCGGAAAAGCGTGATTTCGACTCATTCCAAAGCTTGTAAAACTGCAAATAGCACTCTAAAAACACGAAATATGATGTATTTGGTACTAGATTCTGCCATATAACGCAATTTTAAAGCGAAATCTTCCTTCTGAGCAGATTTACAGAGTCAAAAATCTCTCAACGAGATTCAGAAAAAACGCTGATAACACGCTGGAAACGCAAAATTTTGTGCATTTGAGGACGGAGTCATGCTTATTATGTTGTATTGGATAGATTTATGTGATTTGCGATACGTTGAAACTACTTAGAATGTGGTAATTTTGACTTATTTCAAACTTCATATAACTGCTGATAGCGCTCTGAAAACACGAAATATGATGTTTTTGTCGATAGATTCATACATATTATAAGGTCCCGAATAGGAATATAAACTCTTTGATTGTGAAAATCTGCGCGGAAAAGCGTGATTTCGACTTATTCCAAAGTCTGTAGAACTGCAAATAGCACTATAAAACACGAAATATGATGTATTTGGTGCGTGATTCTGCCATATAAAGCGATTTTGAAGCAAATTCTTGCTTCTGAGCAGATTCACAGAGTAAAAAATTTCTCAACGAGACTCAGAAAAAACGCTGATAACTCGCTGGAAACGCAAAATTTAGTGCATTTGAGGACGGATTCATGCGTATCATGTTGTATTGGATAGGTTTATGTGATTTGCGATACTTTAAAACTGCTCAGAATGTGGTAATTTTTACTTATTTCAAACTTCATATAACTGCAGATAGCGCTCTGAAAACACGAAATATGATGTTTTTGTCGATCGATTCATACATATTATGAGGTCCTGGATAGGAATATGACTTTTTTGATTGTGAAAATCTGCGCGGAAAAAGCGTGATTTCGACTTATTCCAAAGTTTGTAAAACTGCAAATAGCACTCTAAAAACACGAAATATGATGTATTTGGTGCTTGATTCTTGCTTCTGAGCAGATCTACAGAGTCAAGAATTTCTCAACAAGACTCAAGAAAAAAACGCTGATAACTCGCTGGAAACGCAAAATTTTGTGCATTTGAAGACGAATTCATGCGTATAATGTTGTTTTGGATAGGTTTATGTAATTTGCGATACTTTGAAACTGCTCAGAATGTGGTAATTATGACTTATTTCAAACTTCATATAACTGCAGATAGCGCTCTGAAAACACAAAATATGATGTTTTTGTCGATAGATTCATACATATTATGAGGTCCTGAATAGGAATATGAACTCTTTGATTGTGAAAATCTGTGCAGGAAAGCGTGATTTCGACTTATTTCAAAGTTTGTAAAACTGCAAATAGCACTCTAGGAACACGAAATATGATGTATTTTATGCTAGATTCTGCCATATAACGCACTTTTAAATCAAAATCTTCCTTCTGAGCAAAGTCAAAAATTTCTCAACGGGACTCAGATGAAACGCTGATAGATCGCTGGAAACGCAGAATTTGGTGCATTTTAGAACAGATTCATGCGTATTATGTTGTATTGGATAGATTTATGTAATCTGCGATACTTTGGAACTGCTCAGAATATGGTAATTTTGACTTAATTTGAACTTCATATAACTGCAGATAGCGCTCTGAAAACACGATATATGATGTTTTTGTCGATTGATTCATACATATTATGAGGTCCTGAATAGGAATATGAACTTTTTGATTGTGAAACTCTGCGCGGAAAAGCGTGATTTCGACTTATTCCAAAGTTTGTAAATTTGCAAATGGCACTCTAAAAAACACGAAATATGATGTATTTGGTGCTAGATTTTGCCATATAACGCACTTTTAAAGTAAAATCTTTTTTCTGAGCAGATTTACAGAGTCAAAAATTTCTCAACGAGGACTCAGAAAAAAACGCTGATAACTCGCTGGAAACGCAGAAATTTTGTGCATTTGAGGACGGATTCATGCATATTATGTTGTATTGGATAGATTTATGTGATTTGCGATACTTTGAGACTGCTCAGAATGTGGTAATTATGACTTATTTCAAACTTCATATAACTGCAGATAGCGCTCTGAAAACACAAAAAATGATGTTTTTGTCGATAGATTCATACATATTATGAGGTCCTGAATAGGAATATGAACTCTTTGATTGTGAAAATCTGTGCGGGAAAGCGTGATTTCGACTTATTCCAAAGTTTGTAAAACTGCAAATAGCACTCTTAAAACACGAAATATGATGTATTTGGTGCTGGTACCTGCCATATAACGCACTTTTGAAGCAAAATCTTACTTCTGAGCAGATTTTACAAAGTCAAAAATTTCTCAACGAGACTCAGAAAAAACGCTGATAACTCGCTGCAAACGCAAAATTTAGTGCATTTGAAGACGGATTCATGCTTATCATGTTGTATTGGATGGGGTTTATGTGATTTGCGATACTTTGAAACTGCTCAGAATGTGGTAATTATGACTTAATTCAAACTTCATATAACTGCAGATAGCGCTCTGAAAACACGAAATATGATGTTTTTGTCGATAGATTCATACATATTATGAGGTCCTGAATAGGAATATGATTCTTTTGATTGTGAAAATCTGCGCGGAAAAAGCGTGATTTCGACTTATTCCAAAGTTTGTAAATTTGCAAATAGCACTCTAAAAACACGAAATATGATGTATTTGGTGCTAGATTCTGCCATATAACGCACTTTTGAAGCAAAATCTTCTTTCTGAGCAGATTTACAGAGTCAAAAATTTCTCAACGAGACTCAGAAAAAAACGCTGATAACTCGCTGGAAACGCAGGATTTTGTGCATTTGAGGACGCATTCATGCATATTATGTTGTATTGGATAGATTTATGTGATTCGCTATACTATGAAACTTCTCAGAATGTGGTAATTATGACTTATTTCAAACTCCATATAACTGCAGATAGCGCTCTGAAAACAAGAAATATGATGTTTTTGTCGATAGATTCATACATATTATGAGGTCCTGAATAGGAATATGAACTCTTTAATTGTGAAAATCTGCGCGGAAAAGCGTGATTTCGACTTATTCCAAAGTTTGTAAAACTGCAAATAGCACTCTAAAAACACGAAATATGATGTATTTGGTGCTAGATCCTGCCATATAACGCACTTTTGAAGCAAAATCTTGCTTCTGAGCAGATTTACAGAGTCAAAAATTTCTCAACGAGACTCAGATAAAACGCTGATTACTCACTGGAAACGCAAAATTCTATGCATTTGAGAACGGATTCATGCAAATTATGTTGTATTGGATAGATTTATGTGATTCGCGATACTTTGAAACTGCTCAGAATGTGGTAATTATGACTTATTTCTAACTTCATATAACTGCAGATAGCGCTCTGAAAACACAAAAAATGATGTTTTTGTCGATAGATTCATACATATTATGAGGTCCTGAATAGGAATATGAACTCTTTGATTGTGAAAATCTGTGCGGGGAAAGCGTGATTTCGACTTATTCCAAAGTTTGTAAAACTGCAAATAGCACTCTTAAAACACGAAATATGATGTATTTGGTGCTGGTACCTGCCATATAACGCACTTTTGAAGCAAAATCTTACTTCTGAGCAGATTTACAAAGTCCAAAATTTCTCAACGACAACGAGACTCAGAAAAAACGCTGATAACTCGCTGCAAACGCAAAATTTAGTGCATTTGAAGACGGATTCATGCTTATCATGTTGTATTGGACGGTTTATGTGATTTGCGATACTCTGAAACTGCTCAGAATGTGGTAATTATGACTTAATTCAAACTTCATATAACTGCAGATAGCGCTCTGAAAACACGAAATATGATGTTTTTGTCGATAGATTCATACATATTATGAGGTCCTGAATAGGAATATGATTCTTTTGATTGTGAAAATCTGCGCGGAAAAGCGTGATTTCGACTTATTCCAAAGTTTGTAAATTTGCAAATAGCACTCTAAAAACACGAAATATGATGTATTTGGTGCTAGATTCTGCCATATAACGCACTTTTGAAGCAAAATCTTCTTTCTGAGCAGATTTACAGAGTCAAAAATTTCTCAACGAGACTCAGAAAAAACGCTGATAACTCGCTAGAAACGCAGGATTTTGTGCATTTGAGGACGCATTCATGCATATTATGTTGTTTTGGATAGATTTATGTGATTCGCTATACTATGAAACTTCTCAGAATGTGGTAATTATGACTTATTTCAAACTCCATATAACTGCAGATAGCGCTCTGAAACAAGAAATATGATGTTTTTGTCGATAGATTCATACATATGATGAGGTCCTGAATAGGAATATGAACTCTTTAATTGTGAAAATCTGCGCGGAAAAGCGTGATTTCGACTATTCCAAAGTTTGTAAAACTGCAAATAGCACTCTAAAAAACACGAAATATGATGTATTTGGTGCTAGATCCTGCCATATAACGCACTTTTGAAGCAAAATCTTGCTTCTGAGCAGATTTACAGAGTTAAAAATTTCTCAACGAGACTCAGATAAAACGCTGATTACTCACTGGAAACGCAAAATTCTATGCATTTGAGACGGATTCATGCAAATTATGTTGTATTGGATAGATTTATGTGATTCGCGATACTTTAAAACTGCTCAGAATGTGGTAATTATGACTTATTTCTAACTTCATATAACTGCAGATAGCGCTCTGAAAACAAGGAATATGATGTTTTTGTCGATAGATTCATACATATTATGAGGTCCTGAATAGGAATATGAACTCTTTAATTGTGAAAATCTGCGCGGAAAAGCGTGATTTCGACTTATTCCAAAGTTTGTAAAACTGCAAATAGCACTCTAAAAACACGAAATATGATGTATTTGGTGCTAGATCCTGCCATATAACGCACTTTTGAAGCAAAATCTTGCTTCTGAGCAGATTTACAGAGTCAAAAATTTCTCAACGAGACTCAGAAAAAACGCTGATAACTCGCTGGAAACGCAAAATTCTGTGCATTTGAGAACGGATTCATGCGTATTATGTTGTATTGGATAGATTTATGTGATTTGCGATACTTTGAAACTGCTCAGAATGTGGTAATTATGACTTAATTCAAACTCCATATAACTGCAGATAGCGCTCTGAAACACGGAATATGATGTTTTTTGTCGATAGATTCATACATATTATAAAGTCCTGAATAGAAATATAAACTCGTTGATTGTGAAAATCTGCGCAGAAAAGCGTGATTTCGACTTATTCCAAGGTTGTAAAACTGCAAATAGCACTCTAAAAACACAAAATATGATGTATTTGGTGCTGGTTCCTGCCATATAACGCACTTTTGAAGCAAAATCTTGCTTCTGAGCAGATTAACAGAGTCAAAAATTTCTCAACAAGACCTCAGAGAAAACGCTGATAACTCGCTGGAAACGCGAAATTCAGTGCATTTGAAGACGGATTCATGCGTATTATGTTGTATTAGATAGATTCATGTGATTTGCGATACTTTGAAACTGGTCAGAATGTGGTAATTTTGACTTATTTCAAACTTCATATAACTGCAGATAGCGCTCTGAAAACACGAAATATGATGTTTTTGTCCATAGATTCATACATATTATGAGGTCCTGAATAGGAATATGACTTCTTTGATTGTGAAAATCTGCGCGGAAAAGCGTGATTCCGACTTATTCCAAAGTTTGAAAAACTGCAAATAGCACTCTCAAAACACGAAATATGATGTATTTGGTGCTGGATTCTGCCATATAAAGCGATTTTGAAGCAAAATCTTCCTTCTGAGCAGAGTCAAAAATTTCTCAACGGGACTCAGATGGAACGCTGATAGCTCGCTGGAAACGCAAAATTTGGTGCATTTTAGAACAGATTAACGATATATGATGTTTTTGTCGATTGATTCATACATATTATGAGGTCCTGAATAGGGAATATGAACTTTTTGATTGTGAAACTCTGCGCGGAAAAAGCGTGATTTCGACTTATTCCAAAGTTTGTAAATTTGCAAATAGCACTCTAAAAACACGAAATATGATGTATTTGGTGCTAGATTTTGCCATATAACGCACTTTTAAAGTGAAATCTTCTTTCTGAGCAGATTTACAGAGTCAAAAATTTCTCAACGAGACTCAGAAAAAACGCTGATAACTCGCTGGAAACGCAGAATTTTGTGCATTTGAGGACGGATTCATGCATATTATGTTGTATTGGATAGATTTATGTGATTTGCGATACTTTGAGACTGCTCAGAATGTGGTAATTATGACTTATTTCAAACTTCATATAACTTCAGATAGCGCTCTGAAAACACAAAATATGATGTTTTTGTCGATAGATTCATACATATTATGAGGTCCTGAATAGGAATATGAACTCTTTGATTGTGAAAATCTATGCGGGGAAAGCGTGATTTCGACTCATTCCAAAGTTTGTAAAACTGCAAATAGCACTCTAAAAACACGAAGTATGATGTATTTGGTGCTAGTACCTGCCATATAACGCACTTTTGAAGCAAAATCTTACTTCTGAGCAGATTTACAAAGTCAAAAATTTCTCAACGAGACTCAGAAAAAACGCTGATAACTCGCTGCAAACGCAAAATTTAGTGCATTTGAAGACGGATTCATGCTTATCATGTTGTATTGGATGGGTTTATGTGATTTGCGATACTTTGAAACTGCTAAGAATGTGGTAATTATGACTTAATTCAAACATCATATAACTGCAGATAGCGCTCTGAAAACACGAAATATGATGTTTTTGTCGATAGATTCATACATATTATGAGGTCCTGAATAGGAATATGATTCTTTTGATTGTGAAAATCTGCGCGGACAAGCGTGATTTCGACTTATTCCAAAGTTTTGTAAATTTGCAAATAGCACTCTGAAAACACGAAATATGATGTATTTGGTGCTAGATTCTGTCATATAACGCACTTTTGAAGCAAAATCTTCTTTCTGAGCAGATTTACAGAGTCAAAAATTTCTTAACGAGACTCAGAAAAAACGCTGATAACTCGCTGGAAACGCAGGTTTTTGTGCATTTGAGGACGGATTCATGCATATTATGTTGTATTGGATAGATTTATGTGATTCGCTATACTATGAAACTTCTCAGAATGTGGTAATTATGACTTATTTCAAACTCCATATAACTGCAGATACCGCTCTGAAAACAAGAAATTTGATGTTTTTGTCGATAGATTCATACATATTATGAGGTCCTGAATAGGAATATGAACTCTTTAATTGTGAAAATCTGCGCGGAAAAGCGTGATTTCGACTTATTCCAAAGTTTGTAAAACTGCAAATAGCACTCTAAAAACACGAAATATGATGTATTTGGTGCTAGATCCTGCCATATAACGCACTTTTGAAGCAAAATCTTGCTTCTGAGCAGATTTACAGAGTCAAAAATTTCTCAACGAGACTCAGAAAAAACGCTGATTACTCACTGGAAACGCAAAATTCTATGCATTTGAGAACGGATTCATGCAAATTATGTTGTATTGGATAGATTTATGTTATTCGCGATACTTTGAAAACTGCTCAGAATGTGGTAATTATGACTTATTTCAAACTTCATATAACTGCAGATAGCGCTCTGAAAACAAGGAATATGATGTTTTTGTCGATAGATTCATACATATTATGAGGTCCTGAATAGGAATATGAACTCTTTAATTGTGAAAATCTGCGCGGAAAAGCGTGATTTCGTCTTATTCCAAGTTTGTAAAACTGCGAATAGCACTCTAAAAACACGAAATATGATGTATTTGGTGCTAGATCCTGCCATATAACGCACTTTTGAAGCAAAATCTTACTTCTGAGCAGATTTACAGAGTCAAAAATTTCTCAACGAGACTCAGAAAAAAACGCTGATAACTCGCTGGAAACGCAAAATTCTGTGCATTTGAGAACGGATTCATGCGTATTATGTTGTATTGGATAGATTTATGTGATTTGCGATACTTTGGAACTGCTTAGAGTGTGGTAATTATGACTTAATTCAAACTTCATATAACTGCAGATAGCGCTCTGAAAACACGAAATATGATGTTTTTGTCGATAGATTCATACATATTATAAAGTCCTGAATAGAAATATAAACTCTTTGATTGTGAAAATCTGCGCAGAAAAGCGTGATTTCGACTTATTCCAAGGTTTGTAAAACTGCAAATAGCACTCTAAAAACACAAAATATGATGTATTTGGTGCTGGTTCCTGCCATATAACGCACTTTTGAAGCAAAATCTTGCTTCTAAGCAGATTAACAGAGTCAAAAATTTCTCAACAAGACTCAGAAAAAAACGCTGATAACTCGCTGGGAAACGCGAAATTCAGTGCATTTGAAGACGGATTCATGCGTATTATGTTGTATTAGATAGATTAATGTGATTTGCGATACTTTGAAACTGCTCAGAATGTGGTAATTTTGACTTATTTCAAACTTCATATAACTGCAGATAGCGCTCTGAAAACACGAAATATGATGTTTTTGTCGATTGTTTTATACATATTATGAGGTCCTGAATAGGAATATGATCTTTTTGATCGTGAAAATCTGCGCGGAACAGCGTGATTGCGACCTATTACAAAGTTTGTAAAACTGCAAATAGTACTCTAAAAACACAAAATATGATGTATTTGGTGCTAAATTCTGCATATAACGCACTTTTGAAGCAAAATCTTCTTTCTGAGCAGATTTACAGAGTCAAAAATTTCTCAACGAGACTCAGAAAAAACGCTGATAACTCGCTGGAAACGCAGAATTTTGTGCATTTGAGGACGGATTCGTGCGTATTATGTTGTATTGGATAGATTTATGTGAATTTGCGATACTTTGAAAACTGGTCAGAATGTGGTAATTTTGACTTATTTCAAACTTCATATAACTGCAGATAGCGCTCTGAAAACCCGAAATATGATTTTTTTGTCGATTGATTCATACATACTAAGAATTCCTGAATAGGATTATGATCTTTTTGAATTTAAAAATCTGCGCAGAAAAAGCGTGATTTCGACTTATTCCAAAGTTTGGTAAAACTGCAAATAGCACTCTAGAAACACGAAATATGATGTATTTGGTGCTAGATTCTGCCATATAACGCACTTTTGAAGCAAAATCTTCCTTCTAACGAGATTTACAGAGGTCAAAAATTTCTCAACGAGACTTAGAAAAAACGCTGATAACTCGCTGGAAACGCAAAATTTGATTCATTTTAGAACATATTCATGCGTATCATGTTGTATTGGATAGATTTATGTGATCTGAGATACTTTGAAACTGCTCAGAATGTGGTAATTTTGACTCATTCCAAACTTCATATAACTGCAGATAGCGCTCTGAAAACACTCAATATGATGTTTTTGTCGATTGATTCATACATATTATGAAGTCCAGAATAGGAATATGAACTTTCTGATGTGAAAATTTGCGCGGAAAAGCGTGATTTCGACTTATTCCAAAGTTTGTAAAAACTACAAATAGCACTCTGAAAACACGAAATATGATGTATTTGGTGCTAGATTCAGCCATATAACGCAATTTTGAAGCAAAATCTTCCTTCTGGGCAGATTTACAGAGTCACAAATTTCTCAACAAGAATCAGAAAAAACGCTGATAACACGCTAGAAACGCAAAATTTTGTGCATTTGCGAACGGATTCATGCGTATCATGTTGTATTGGATAGATTTATGTGATTTGCGATACTTTGAGACTGCTCAGAATGTGGCAATTTTAAACTTATTTCAACTTCATATAATTGCAGATAGCGCTCTGAAAACACGGAATATGATGTTTTTGTCCGATAGATTCATACATACTATGAGGTCCTGAATAGGAATAGGAACTTTTTGGTTGTGAAAATCTGTGCGGAAAAGCGTGATTCCGACTTATTCCAAAGTTTGTGAAACTGCAAATGGCACTCTAAAAACACGAAATATGATGTATTTGGTGCTAGATTCTGCCATATAACGCACTAGTGAAGCAAAATCTCGCTTCTAAGCAGATTTACAGAGGCAAAAATTTCTCAACGAGACTCAGAAGAAACGCTGATAACTCGCTGGAAACGCAGAATTTTGTGCATTTGAGGACGTATCCATGCATATTATGTTGTATTGGATAGAGTTATGTGATTCGCGATACTTTGAAACTGCTCAGAATGTGGTAATTATGACTTAGTTCAAACTTCATATAACTGCAGATAGCGCTCTGAAAACACAAAATATAATGATTTTGTCGATTAGATTCATACATATTATAAGGGTCCTGAATAGGAATATGAACTCTTTGATTGTAAAAATCTGCGCGGAAAAGCGTGATTTCGACTTATTCCAAAGTTTGTAAAACTGCAAATAGCACTCTAAAAACACAATATATGATGTATTTGGTGCTAGATTCAGCCATAAAACGAACTTTTGAAGCAAAATCTTGATTTTGAGCAGATTTACAGAGTCAATAATTTCTCAACGAGACTCAGAAAAAAACGCTGATAACTTGCTGGAAACGCAAAATTTAGTGCATTTGAGGACGGATTCATGCTTATTATGTTGCATTGGATAGATTTATGTGATTTGCGATACTTTGAAACTGCTCAGAATGTTGTAATTTTGACTTATTTCAAACTTCATATAACTGCAGATAGCGCTCTGAAAACCTGAAATATGATTTTTTTGTCGATTGATTCATACATATTAAGAGGTCCTAAATAGAAATATGATCTTTCTGAATCTGAAAATCTGCGCGGAAAAGCGTGATTTCGACTTATTCCAAAGTTTGTAAAACTGCAAATAGCACTCTAAAAACACGGAATATGATGTATTTAGTGCTAGATTCTGCCATATAACGCACTTTTGAAGCAATATCTTCCTTTTGAGCAGATTTACAGAGTCAAAAATTTCTCAACGAGACTCAGAAGAAACGCTTATAACTCGCTGGAAACGCAAAATTTGGTGCATTTTAGAACAGATTCATGCGTATTATGTTTTATTGGATAGATTTATGTGATCTGCGATACTTTGAAACTGCTCAGAATGTGGTAATTTTGACTTATTTCAAACTTCATATAACTGCAGATAGGCGCTCTGAAACACGTAATATGATGTTTTTGTCGATTGATTCATACATATAATAAAGTCCTGAATAGGAATATGAACTTTTGATTGTGAAAATCTGCGCGGAAAAGCGTGATTCCGACTTATTCCAAAGTTTGTAAAACTGCAAATAGCACTCTAAAAACAAGAAATATGATGTATTTGGTGCTAGATTCTGCCATATATAGCTATTTTGAAGCAAATTCTTGCTTCTGAGCAGATTTACAGAGTTAAGAATTTCTCAACGAGACTCAGAAAAAACGCTGATAACACGCTGGAAACGCAAAACTTTGTGCATTTGAGAACGGATACATGCGTATTATGTTGTATTGGATAGATTTATGTGATTTGCGATACTTTGGAACTGCTCAGAATGTGGTAATTTTGACTTATTTCAAACTTCATTTAACTGCAGATAGCGCTCCGAAAACATGAAATATGATGTTTTTGTCAGTAGATTCATACATATTATGAGGTCCTAAATAGGAATATGACTTTTTTGATTGTGAAAATCTGCGCGGAAAAGCGTGATTCCGACTTATTCCAAAGTTTGTAAAACTGCAAATAGCACTCTAAAAACAAGAAATATGATGTATTTGGTGCTAGATTCTGCCATATATAGCTATTTTGAAGCAAATTCTTGCTTCTGAGCAGATTTACAGAGTTAAGAATTTCTCAACGAGACTCAGAAAAAACGCTGATAACTTGCTGGAAACGCAAAATTTAGTGCATTTGAAGACGGATTCATGCGTATTATGTTGTATTGGATAGATTTATGTGATTTGCGGTACTTTGAAACTGCTCAGGAATGTGGTAATTTGACTTATTTCAATTTCATATAACTGCAGATAGCGCTCTGAAACACGAAATATGATGTTTTTGTCGATTTGATTCATACATATTATGAGGTTCTGAATAGGAATATGAACTTTTTGATTGTGAAAATCTTCGCGAAAAGGCGTGATTTCGACATTCCAAAGTTTGTAAAACTGCAAATAGCACTCTAAAAACACGAAATGTGATGTATTTGGTGCTAGATTCTGCCATATAACGCACTTTTGAAGCAAAATCTTCTTTCTGAGCAGATTTACAGAGTCAAAAATTTCTCAACCAGACTCAGAAAAAACGCTGATAACTCGCTAGAAACGCAAAATTTTGTGCATTTGAGAACGGATTCATGCGTATTATGTTGTATTGATAGATTTATGTGATTTGCGATAATTTGAAACCGCTCAGAATGTGGTAATTTTGACTCATTCAAACTTCATATAACTGCAGTTAGCGCTCTGAAGACACGAGATTTGATGTCTTTGTCGATGAATTCATACATATCATGAGGGTCCTGAATAGGAATCTGAACCGTTTGATTGTGAAAATCTGCGTGGAAAAGCGTGATTTCCACTTATTCCAAGGATTGTAAAACTGCAATAGCACTCTAAAAACACGAAATATGATGTATTTGGTGCTAGATTCCGCCATATAACGCACTTTTGAAGCAAAATCTTACTTCTGAGCAGATTTACAGAGTCAAAAATTTCTCAACGGGATTCAGAAAAATGCTGATAACTCGCTGGAAACGCAAAATTTAGAGCATTTGAGGACGGATTCATGGGTATTATGTTGTATTGGATAGATTGATGTGATTTGCGATACTTTGAAACTTCTAAGAATGTGGTAAATTTTGACCTATTTCAAACTCCATATAACTGCAGATAGCGCTCCAAAAAACACGGAATTTGATGTTTTTGTCAATTGATTCATACATATTATGAGGTCCTGAATAGGAATATGAACTTTATGATTGTGAAAATCTGCGCGGAAAAGCGTGAAGTCGACTTATTACAAAGTTTGTAAAACTGCACATAGCACTCTAAAAACACGAAATATGATGTATTTGGTGCTAGATTCTGCTATATAACGCACTGTTGAAGCAGAATCTTTTCTGAGCAGATTTACAGAGTTAAAAATTTCTCAACGAGACTCAGAAGAAACGCTGATAACTCGCTGGGAACGCAAAATTTTGTGCATTTGAGGACGGATTCATGCGTATCATGTTGTTTTGGATAGATTACGGTGATTTGCGATACTTTGAATCTGCTCAGAATGTGGTAATTTTGACTTATTTCAAACTTCATATAACTGCAGATAGCGCTCTAAAACACGAGATATAATGTCATTGTCGATAGATTCATACATATTATGAGGTCTTGAATGGGAATATGGACTGTTCGATTGTGAAAATTTGCGCAAAAAAGCGTGATTTTGACTTATTCCAAAGGTTGTAAAACTGCAAATGGCACTCTAAAAACAAAAAAATATGATGTATATGATGCTAGATTCTGCCACATAATGCACTTTTGAAGCAAAATCTTTCCTCTGAGCAGATTTACAGAGTCAAAAATTTCTCAACGAGACTCAGAAAAAACGCTGATAACTCGCTGGAAACGCAGAATTCAGTGCATTTGAGGACGGATTCATGCGTATTATGTTGTATTGGATAGATTTATGTGATTTGCGATAATTTGAAACTGCTCAGAATGTGGTAATTTTGACTCATTCAAACTTCATATAACTGTAGTGAGCGCTCTGAAGACACGAGATATGATGTCTTTGTCGATGAATTCATACATATTATGAGGTCCTGAATAGGAATATGAACCTTTAGTTGTGAAAATCTGCGCGGTAAAGCGTGATTTTCACTTATTCCAAGGATTGTAAAACTGCAAATAGCACTATAAAAACACGAAATATGATGTATTTGGTGCAAGATTCTGCCATATAATGCACTTTTGAAGCAAAATCTTGCTTCTGAGCAGATTTACAGAGTCAAAAAATTTCTTAACGGGACTCAGGAAAAATGCTGATAGCTTGCTGGAAACGCAAAATTCAGTGCATTTGAGGACGGATTCATGCGTATTATGTTGTATTGGATAGATTTATGTGATTTGCGATACTTTGAAACTGCTCAGAATGTGGTAGTTTTGACCCATTTCAAACTTCATATAACTGCAGATAGTGCTCTGAAAACACGAAATATGATGTTTTTGTCGAATGATTCATACATATTATGAGGTCCTGAATAGGAATATGAATTCTTTGATTGTGAAAATTGGCACGGAAAAGCGTGATTTCGACTTATCCAAAGTTTGTAAAACTGCAAATAGCACTCTAAAAACACGAAATATAATGTATTTGGTGCTAAATTCAGCCATACAACGCACTTCTGAAGCAAAATCTTGCTTCTGAGCAGATTTACAGAGTCAAAAATTTCTCTACGAGACTCAGAAGAAACGCTGATAACACGCTGGAAACGCAAAATTTTGTGCATCTGAGGACGGATTCATTTGTATTATGTTGTATTGGATAGATTTATGTGATTCGCGATACTTTGGAATCGTTCAGAATGTGGTAATTTTGACTTATTTCAAACTTTTATAACTGCAGATAGCGCTCTGAAAACACGAAATATGATGTTTTTGTCGATAGATTCATACATATTATGAGGTCCTGGATAGGAATATGAACTTTTTGACTGTGAAAATCTGCGCGGAAAAGCGTGACGTCGACTTATTCCAGAGTTTGTAGAACTGCAAATAGCACTTTAAAAACACAAAATATGATGTATTTGGTGCTAGATTCTGCCATATAACGCACTTTTGAAGCAAAATCTTGCTTCTGAGCAGATTTACAGAGTCAAAAATTCATCAACGGGACTTAGAAAAAACGCTGATAACTCGCTGGAAACGCTAAATTTTGTGCATTTGAGGACGGATTCATGAGTATTATGTTGTGTTGGATAGATTTATGTGATTTGCGATACTTTGAAACTGCTCAGAATGTGGTAATTTTGACTTATTTCAAACTTCATATAACTGCAGATACCGCTCTGAAAACACAAAACATGATGTTTTTGTCAATAGATTCATACATATTATGAGGTCCTGAATAGAAATATGAACTTTTTGATTTTGAAAATCTGCGCGGAAAAGCGTGATTCCAACTTATTCCAAAGTTTGTAAAACTACAGATAGCACTCTGAAAACACGAAATATGATGTATTTGGTGCTAGATTCTGCCATATAACGCACTTTTGAAGCAAAATCTTGCTTCTGAGCAGATTTACAGAGTCAAAAATTTCTCAACGAGACTCAGAAGAAACGCTGATAACTCGCTGGAAACGCAAAATTCTGTGCATTTGAGGATGGATTCATGCGTATTATGTTGTATTGGATGGATTCATGTGATTTGAGATACTTAGAAACTGCTCAGAATGTGGTAATTTTGACTTATTTCAAACTTCATATAACTGCAGATAGCGCTCTGAAAACACGAAATATGATGTTTTTGTCGATTGATTCATACATATTATGAGGTCCTGAATAGGAATATGAACTTTTTGATCGTGAGAATCTGCGCGGGAAATCGTGATTCATACTTATTCCAAAGTTTGTAAAACTGCAGATAGCACTCTAGAAACACATGATATGATGTATTTGGTGCTAGATTCTGCCATATAACGCACTCTTGAAACAGAATCTTTCTTCTGAGCAGATTCACAAAGTCAAAAATTTCTCAACGAGACTCAGAAAAAACGCTGATAACTCGCTGGAAACGCAAAATTTTGTGCATTTGAGGACGTATTCATGAGTATTAGGTTGTATTGGATAGATTTATGTGATTTGCGATACTCTGAAACTGCTCAGAATGTGGTAATTTTGACTTATTTCAAACTCCATATAACTGCAGATAGCGCTCTGAAAACAAGAAATATGATGTTTTTGTCGATAGACTCATACATATTATGAGGTCCTGAATAGGAATATCAACTCTTTAATTGTATAAATCTGCGCGGAAAAGCGTGATTTCGACTTATTCCAAAGTTTGTAAAACTGCAAATAGCACTCTAAAAACACAAAATTTGATGTATTTGGTGCTAGATCCTGCCATATAACGCACTTTTGAAGCAAAATCTTGCTTCTGAGCAGATTTACAGAGTCAACAATTTCTCAACGAGACTCAGAAAAAACGCTGATTACTCGCTCGAAACGCAAAATTCTATGCATTTGAGAACGGATTCATGCATATTATGTTGTATTGGATAGATAAAATGTGATTCGCGATACTTTGAAACTGCTCAGAATGTGGTAATTATGACTTATTTCAAACTTCATATAACTGCAGATAGCGCTCTGAAAACAAGAAATATGATGTTTTTGTCGATAGATTCATACATATTATGAGGTCCTGAATAGGAATATGAACTCTTTAATTGTGAAAATCTGCGCGAAAATGCGTGATTTCGACCTATTCCAAAGTTTGTAAAACTGCAAATAGTACTCTAAAAACACAAAATATGATGTATTTGGTGCTAAATTCTGCCATATAACGTACTTTTGAAGCAAAATCTTTTTTCTGAGCAGATTTACAGAGTCAAAAATTTCTCAACGAGACTCAGAAAAAACGCTGATAACTCGCTGGAAACGCAGAATTTTGTGCAATCGAGGACGGATTCGTGCGTATTATGTTGTATTGGATAGATTTATGTGATTTGCGATACTTTGAAACTGGTCAGAATGTGGTAATTTTGATTTATTTCAAACTTCATATAACTGCAGATAGCGCTCTGAAAACACGAAATATGATTTTTTGTCGATTGATTCATACATACTAAGAATTCCTGAATAGGATTATGATCTTTTTGAATTTAAGAATCTGCGCAGAAAAGCGTGATTTCGACTTATTCCAAAGTTTGTAAAACTGCGAATAGCACTCTAGAAACACAAAATATGATGTATTTGGTGCTAGATTCTGCCACATAACGCACTTTTGAAGCAAAATCTTCCTTCTGAGCAGATTTACAGAGTCAAAAAATTTCTCAACGAGACTTAGGAAAAACGCTGATAACTCGCTGGAAACGCAAAATTTGGTTTATTTTAGAACATATTCATGCGTATCATGTTGTATTGGATAGATTCATGTGATCTGAGATACTTTGAAACTGCTCAGAATGTGGTAATTTTGACTTATTCCAAACTTCATATAACTGCAGATAGCGCTCTGAAAACACTCAATATGATGTTTTTGTCGATTGATTCATACATATTATGAAGTCCAGAATAGGAATATGAACTTTTTGATTGTGAAAATTTGCGCGGAAAAGCGTGATTTCGACTTATTCCAAAGTTTGTAAAACTGCAAATAGCACTCTGAAAACACAAAATATGATGTAATTTGGTGCTAGATTCAGCCATATAACGCAATTTTGAAGCAAAATCTTCCTTCTGGGCAGATTTACAGAGTCAAAAATTTCTCAACAAGACTCAGAAAAAACGCTGATAACTCGCTGGAAACGCAAAATTTTGTGCATTTTAGATCGGATTGATGCGTATTATGTTGTATTGGATAGATTTATGTGATTTGCGATACTTTGAAACTGCTCAGAATGTGGTAATTTTGATTTATTCCAAACTTCATATAACTGCAGATAGCGCTCTGAAAACACGAAATATGATGTTTTTGTCGATTGATTCATACATATTATGAGGTCCTTATTAGAAATATGAACTTTTTGATTGTGAAAATCTGCGCGGAAAAAGCGTGATTTCGACTTATTCCAAAGTTTGTAGAACTGCAAATAGCACTCTAGAAACACGAAATATGATGTATTTGGTGCTAGATTCTGCCATATAAAGTGATTTTGAAGCAAATTCTTGCTTCTGAGCAGATTTACAGAGTCAATAATTTCTCAACGAGACTCAGAAAAAACGCTGATAACCTGCTGGAAACGCAAAATTTTGTGCATTTGAGGACGGATTAATGCGTATTATGTTGTATTAGATAGATTTATGTGATTTGCGATACTTTAAGACTGCTCAGAATGTGGTAATTTTAACTTATTTCAAACTTCATATAACTGCAGATTGCGCTCTGAAAACACGAAATATGATTTTTTTGTCGATTGATTCATACATATCATGAGGTCCTGAATAGGAATGTGAACTTTTTGATTCTAAAAATCTGCTCGGGAAGGCGTGATTTCGACTTATTCCAAAGTTTTGAAAACTGCAAATAGCACTCTAAAAACACGGAATATGATGTATTTGGTGCTAGATTCTGCCATATAACGCACTTTTGAAGCAAAATCTTCCTTCTAAGCAGATTTACAGAGTCAAAAATTTCTCAACGAGACAAAAAAAACGCTGATAACTCGCTGAAAACGCAAAATTTAGTGCATTTGAGGACGGATTCATGCGTATTATGTTGTATTAGATAGATTTATGTGATTTGCGATACTATGAAACTTCTCAGAATGTGGTAATTATGACTTATTTCAAACTTCATATAACTGCAGATAGCGCTCTGAAAACACGAAATATGTTGTTTTTGTCGATTGATTCATACATATTATGAGGTCCTTAATAGGAATATGGAATTTTTGATTTTGAAAATCTGCGCGGAAAAGCGTGATCTCGACTTATTCCAAAGTTTGTAAAACTGCAAATAGCACTCTAGAAACACGAAATATGATGTATTTGGTGCTGGATTCTGCCATATAACGCACTTTTGAAGCAAAGTCTTCCTTCTGAGCAGATTTACAGAGTCAAAAATTCCTCAACGAGACTCAGAAAAAACGCCGATTACTCGCTGGAAACGCAAAATTTGGTGCATTTGTGGACAGATTCATGCGTATTATGTTGTATTGGATAGATTTATGTGATCTGCGATACTTTGAAACTGCTCAGAATGTGGTAATTTTGACTTATTTCAAACTTCATATAACTGCAGATAGCGCTCTGAAAACAGGAAATATGATGTTTTTGTCGATTGATTCATACATATTATGAAGTCCTGAATAGGAATATGAATTTTTTTGATTGTGAAAATCTGCGCGGAAAAGCGTGATTCCAACTTATTCCAAAGTTTGTAAAACTGCAAATAGCACTCTAAAAACACGAAATATGATGTATTTGGTACTTGATTCTGCCATATAACGCACTTTTGAAACAAAATCTTTCTTCTGAGCAGATTCACAAAGTCAAAAATTTCTCAACGAGACTCAAAAAAAACGCTGATAACTCGCTGGAAACGCAAAATTTTGTGCATTTGAGGACGGATCCATGAGTATTATGTTGTATTGGATAGATTTATGTGATTTGCGATACTTTCAAACTGCTCAGAATGTGGTAATTTTGATTTATTCCAAACTTCATATAACTGCAGTTAGCGCTCTGAAAACACGGAATATGATGTTTTTGTCGATTGATTCATACATATTATGAGGTCCTAAATAGGAGTATGAACTTTTTGATTGTGAAAATCTGCGCGGAACAGCGTGATTTCGACTTATTTCAAAGTTTGTAAAACTGCGAATAGCACTCTAAAAACACGAAATATGATGAATTTAATGCTAGATTCTGCCATATAACGCACTTTTGGAGCAAAATCTTGCTTCTGAGCAGATTTACAGAGTCAGAAATTGCTCAACGAGACTCAGAAAAAACGCTGATGATTCGCTGGAAACGCAAAATTCAGTGCATTCGAGGATGGATTCATGCGTATTATGTTATATTGGATAGATTGATGTGATTTGCGATACTTTGAAACTGCTCAGAGTGTGGTAATTTGGACTTATTTCAAACTTCATATAACTGC
The DNA here is from genome assembly GCA_963989225.1 of Dromius quadrimaculatus. Taxonomy (NCBI): domain Eukaryota; kingdom Metazoa; phylum Arthropoda; class Insecta; order Coleoptera; family Carabidae; genus Dromius; species Dromius quadrimaculatus. The sequence continues at coordinate 36,954 of CAXDIG010000199.1, forward strand.
AGATAGCACACTGAAAACACGAAATATGATGTTTTTGTCGATTGCTTCATTTATATTATGAGGTCCTGAATAGAAATATGAACTTTTTGATTGTGAAAATCTGCGCGGAAAAGCGTGATTTCGACTTATTTCAAAGTTTGTAAAACTGCGAATAGCACTCTAAAAACACGAAATATGATGTATTTGGTGCTAGATTCTGCCATATAACGCACTTTTGAAGCAAAATCTTCCTTCTGAGCAGATTTACAGAGTCAAAATTTCTCAACGAGATCCAGAAAAAACGCTGATAACTCGCTGGAAACGCAAAATTTTTTGCATTTGAGGACGGATTTATGCGTATTATATTGTATTGTATAGATTTATGTGATTTGCGATACTTTGAAACTGCTCAGAATGTGGTAATTCTGACTTATTTCAAACTCCATATAACTGCAGATAGCGCTCTGAAAACACGAGATATGATGTTTTTGTCGATAGATTCATACATATTATGAGGTCCCGAATAGGAATATGAACTTTTTGATTGTGAAAATCTGCGCGGAAAAGCGTGATTTCGACTCATTCCAAAGTTTGTAAAAACTGCGAATAGCACTCTAAAAACACGAAATATGATGTATTTGGTGCTAGATTCTGCCATATAATGCACTTTTGGAGCAAAATCTTCCTTCTGAGCAGATTTACAGAGTCAAAAATTCCTCAACGAGACTCAGAAAAAACGCTGATAACACGCTGGAAACGCAAAATTTTGTGCATTCGAGAACGGATAATTGCGTATTATGTTGTATTGGATAGATTTATGTGATTTGCGATACTTTGAAACTGCTCAGAATGTGGTAATTTTGACTTATTCCAAACTTAATATAACTGCAGATAGCGCTCTGAAAACACGAAATATGATGTTTCTGTTGATTGATCCATACATATTATGAGGTCTTGAATGGGAATATGAACTTTTCGATTGTGAAATTCTGCGCGGGAAAGCGTGATTTCGACTTATTTCAAAGTTTGTAAAACTGCAAATAGCACTCTAAAAACACGAAATATGATGTATTTGGTGCTAGATTCTGCCATATAACGCACTTTTGAAGCAAAATCTTCCTTCTGAGCAGATTCACAAAGTCAAAAATTCCCCAACGAGACTCAGAAAAAACGCTGATAACTCGCTGGAAACGCAAAATTTTGTGCATTTGAGGACGGATTCATAAGTATTATGTTGTATTGGATAGATTTGTGTGATTTGCGATACTTTGAAACTGCTCAGAATGTGGTAATTTTGACCTATTTCAAACTACATATACCTGCAGATAGCGCTCTGAAAACACGGAATATGATGTTTTTGTAGATTGATTCAAACATATTATGAGGTCCTGAATAGGAATATAAACTTTTTGATTGTGAAAATCTGGGCGGAAAAGCGTGATTTCGACTTATTCCAGAGTTTGTAAAACTGCAAATAGCACTCTAGAAACACGAAATATGATGTATTTGGTGCTAGATTCTGCCATATAACGCACTTTTGAAGCAAAATCTTCCTTCTGAGCAGATTTACAGAGTCAAAAATTTCTCAACGAGACTCGGAAAAAAACGTAAATAACTCGCTGGAAACGCAAAATTTAGTGCATTTGAGGACGAATTCATGCGTACTATGTTGTATTGGATAGATTTATGTGATTTGCGATACTTTGAAACTGCTCAGAATGTGGTAGTTTTGACTTATTTCAAACTTCATACAACTGCAGATAGCGCTCTACAAACACGAAATATGATGTTTTTGTAGATTGTTTTATACATATTATGAGGTCTAGAATAGAAACTTGAACTTTTTGATTGTGAATATCTGCGCGGAAAAGCGTGATTTCGACTTATTCCAAAGTTTGTAAAACTGCAAATAGCACTTTTAGAACACGAAATATGATGTATTTGGTGCTAGATTCTGCCATATAACGCACTTTTGAAGCAAAATCTTGCTCCAGAGCAGATTTACATAGTCAAAAATTTCTCAACGAGACTCAGAAAAAACGCTGATAACTTGCTGGAAACGCAAAATTTTGTGTATTTGAGGACGGATTCATGCGTATTATGTTGTATTGGATGGATTTATGTGATTTGCGATACTTTGGAACTGCTCAGAATGTGGTATCTCTGACTTATTTCAAACTTCATATAACTGCAGATAGCGCTCTGGAAACACGGAATATGATGTTTTTGTCGATTGATTCATACATATTATGAGGTCCTGAATAGGAATATGAACTTTTTGATTGTGAAAATCTGCGCGGAAAAGCGTGATTCCGACTCATTCCAAAGTTTGTGAAACTGCAAATAGCACTCTGAAAACACGAAATATAATGTATTTGGTGCTGGATTCTGCCATATAACGCACTTTTGAAGCAAAATCTTGCTTTTGAGCAGATTTACAAAGTCAAAAATTTCTCAACGAGACTCAGAGAAAAACGCTAATAACTCGCTGGAAACGCAGAATCTAGTGCACTTGAGGACGGATTCATGCGTACTATGTTGTATTGGATAGATTTATGAGATTTGCGATACTTTGAAACTGCTCAGAATGTGGTAATTTTGACTTATTTCAAACTCCTTATAACTGCAGATAGCGCTCTAAAAACACGAAATATGATGTTTTTGTCGATAGATTCATACATATTATATGGTCCCGGATAGGAACATGAACTTTTTGATTGTGAAAATCTCCGCGGAAAAGCGTGATTTCGACTTATTCCAAAGTTTGTGAAACTGCAAATAGCACTCTAAAAACACGAAATATGATGTATTTGGTGCTAAATTTTGCCATATCACGCACTTTTGAAGCAAAATCTTGCTTCTGAGCAGATTAACAGAGTCAAAAATTTCTCAACGAGACTCAGAAAAAACGTTGATAACTCGCTGAAAACGCAAAATTTTCTGCATTTAAGGACGGATTTATGCGTATTATATTGTATTGTATAGATTTATGTGATTTGCGATACTTTGAAACTGCTCAGAATGTAGTAATTCTGACTTATTTCAAACTTCATATAACTGCAGATAGCGCTCTGAAAACACGAAATATGATGTTTTTGTCGATTGCTTCATACATATTATGAGGTCCTGAATAGACATATGAACTTTTTGATTCTGAAAATCTGCGCGGAAAAGCGTGATTTCGACTTATTCCAAAGTTTGTAAAACTGCAAATAGCACTCCAAAAACACGAAATATGATGTATTTGGTGCTAGATTCTGCCATATAACGCACTTTTGAAGCAAAATCCTGCTTCTGAGCAGATTTACAGAGTCAAAAATTTCTCAACGAGGCTCAGAAGAAACGCTGATAACACGCTGGAAACGCAGAATTTTGTGCATTCAAGGACGGATTCATGCGTATTATGTTGTATTGGATAGATTCATGTGATTTGCGATACTTTGAAATTGCTCAGAATGTGGTAATTTTGACTTACTTCAAACTTCATATAACTGCAGATAGCGCTCTGAAAACACGGAATATGATGTTTTTGTCAATTGATTCATAAATATTATGAGGTCCTGAATAGGAATATGCACTTTTTGATTGTGAAAATCTGCGCGGAAAAGCGTGATCTCAACGAGACTCAGAAAAAAACGTAAATGACTCGCTGGAAACGCAAAATTTAGTGCATTTGAGAACGAATTCATGCGTACTATGTTGTATTGGATAGATTTATGTGATTTGCGATACTTTGAAACTGCTCAGAATGTGGTAGTTTTGACTTATTTCAAACTTCATTTAACTGCAGATAGCGCTCTCCAAACACGAAATATGATGTCTTTGTTGATCGATTTATACATATTATGAGGTCTAGAATAGAAACATGAATTTTTTGATTGTGAATATCTGCGCGGAAAAGCGTGATTTCGACTTATTCCAAAGTTTGTAAAACTGCAAATAGCACATTTGAAACACGAAATATGATGTATTTGGTGCTAGATTCTGCCATATAACGCACTTTTGAAGCAAAATCTTGCTCCTGAGCAGATTTACATAGTCAAAAATTTCTCAACGAGATTTAGAAAAAACGCTGATAACTTGCTGGAAACGCAAAATTTTGTGTATTTGAGGACGGATTCATGCGTATTATGTTGTATTGGATGGATTTATGTGATTTGCGATACTTTGGAACTGCTCAGAATGTGGTATCTCTGACTTATTTCAAACTCCATATAACTGCAGATAGCGCTCTGAAAACACGAAATATGATGTTTTTGTCGATTGATTCATACATATCATGAGGTCCTGAATAGGAATATGAACTTTTTGATTGTTAAACTCTGCGCGGAAAAGCGTGATTCCGACTCATTCCAAAGTTTGTGAAACTGCAAATAGCACTCTGAAAACACGAAATATGATGTATTTGGTGCTAGATTCTGCCATATAACGCACTTTTGAAGCAAAATCTTGCTTTTGAGCAGATTTACAGAGTCAAAAATTTCTCAACGAGTTTCAGAGAAAAACGCTAATAAGTCGCTGGAAACGCAAAATTTAGTGCATTTGAGGACGGATTCATGCGTATTATGTTGTATTGGATAGATTTATGTTTTTTGCGATACTTTAAAACTGCTCAGAATGTGGTAATTTTGACTTATTTCAAACTCCATATAACTGCAGATAGCGCTCTGAAAACACGAGATATGATGTTTTTGTCGATAGATTCATACATATTGTAATGTTTATTGCTTGATGAATCACTCTGTAAATAAATAAAAGTCACTATTTAATAATCTAAATGAAATAAAATCTTTAATTCTTCTTATGTCACTAAAAACAGTATATATATATATTAATCACTTGTTTCTAATTTAATCAAAGTCACAGATATTTATTTTTCACTATTTATATGCACTGTTCACTGTACTTGTTACTTCATTATTTATTTCACACTAATACTCTCATTACTGTACTGTCTGTCCGTCTTTCTGCTTGGCCTTATATAGTGAAATATTGTTCTCGAATTTTTCCATTTCGCGACTCTTTCCATTTCTAGAAATCACCAGATGCTTCCATTGAGAGGGGTGATGGGCTGCGACGCGGTGCGGCGTAAGCGGCCGAAGAAGCTCCGCCCCATACTACGCCTTTTTTCACGAGCTTCCCCCTCACTCCGCACGTCACATTGCCCTCTTCTTAAGAATGTTTCGTCCCGAAACACATCTTCATGTCTATGCCGGAATCGACACTCGCCGCCCATGGTGCAACCTGTAGTTTGGTAGAAGTAGCAGTCGACAGTTTTTGGTTCGATTGGGCCTGCTGGGTGGAAACAGCAGACCAATATTTGAATTCCGCTGTTCCGGAATGTTACCTCTATCATATTTCGAACGATCTTCCAATCTAGTCCATCCAGACCGCAGCCTAATTTTGGTATTGCCAGTTTCAGGATGTCGTTCTGCATTAAATGGCCTCGCATGTCTTGCAGCGTTTCCCACATGGAACGGTAGGTTGGTTTATGATGAAATTTATCTTTCGTTACCATGTGGTAAATATAGCGTTCCTTGGTTGTCGTATTGTCCCGCAGACAGATGGTCTTCCCTACTGTAGGCTTCTGGTGTTCTGGTCTGCCAAACTTCTTCTTGAAAACTGCTGCTATTCCTCGGGACATCTCCAAATCTCTTGATACACAATGGGCCAAGGAGTAGTCGGCCGGGACTCTGAATAGATCCTGCTGCACTTCGGTAATTATTCCGAATCGGGCCCGACGTCCACTTGAAAAAGTCTTCATGAACTCCTCAAATGAATCTTCCTGCGCGTGGATCTTACAAGCACGTGCGTCGTTGGGATCTTCATTATTGTCTCCTGCATATGGTGCTAGCCGATTGAAGTGCACCACTCTTGATTTGCTCTTAGGGTTGCGTCTGATTTCGTAGATTATGTCGTTAATTCTTCTGATGACTTCGTAAGGCCCTTCCCAAGATGTCTGTAATTTTGGAGACAGGCCACGTCGCCGCCCTGGGTTATAAAGCCACACCGAGTCTCCTGGTTGAAAGCCCCCGTCTTGTGCCTTGACGTCATAGGTCTCTTTCATCCGGTCGCTGGCATTCTGGATGTTTATACGGACTCGGAAGTGGATATCGTCCATCTGACGCCTTAAATTAATGACATAATCTTCACCAGCCAGGTCTTCTCCAGGTTTGCAGCCGAACTTTAGGTCGCATGGTAGCCGAAGTTCCCGTCCAAAAATAATTCTTGCTGGGGTCTGTCCGGTTGTTCCGTGTACGGATAAGCGGTAGGCCGAAAGAAACAGATGAAGATATTTGTCCCAGTCTCTCTGGTGACTAGAGACTACTTTGGCCAGGTGTCTGTTGATGGTCTTATTCATCCGTTCCACCATTCCATCAGACTGCGGATGTAATGCAGTAGTTCTGGTTTTACGAATATTCAATACTTCACATATCCCTTGGAAAAGTGTGGATTCAAAGTTTCTTCCCTGGTCAGAATGGAGCTCCAAGGGTACGCCAAAACGACAGATCCAGTTCCTCACTAGGACGTCTGCAATAGTAGCGGCCTCTTGATTAGGAAGAACAGACGCTTCCGCCCATTTACTAAAGTAGTCCATGACGACAACAATGTATTTATTTCCGACGTCTGATTCGGGAAATGGTCCTGCTACGTCGATGGCTATCCTTTCGAATGGACTACCGACATTATACTGTCGCATCGGAACTCTTGGTCGTTTCTGCGGTCCGTTGCTTGAAGCGCACGTAGTGCATCTCCTGCACCATTCCCTAACGTCTTCTTTGCAGTTTAGCCAATAAAACCGCTCACGAACTCTCTGCAGAGTCTTCGTCACCCCAAGGTGTCCTCCACTCACTCCATCATGAAGATGTCTCAAGACCTCCGGAACCCGACCTCTAGGAACGATCAGCTGTTCTCTACTCTTGGTTTCATTCGGATCTTTCAGGACACGCTTCAAGACGCCTTCATCCAGGATCATGGAATCCCATTGCGCCCAGTATGATTTGACCGTCGGGGAGTATGGTGCCACCTCTTGCCATGTCGGTCTTGTTCCTTTCTTCTTCCATTCTTGAATAATTCGCAACTCTGAGTCGCCATCTATGTCCTTTTCTATCTCTTGTGGTTGCCAAGCATCGTCAATGACAGTTGTCCGGAATGCTTTTGCTTCAGCCTTAGAACAATGCTGACAATCTTTGGGACATGGTCGTCTTGATAGGGCATCAGCATTCTTATGCGCTGTACCGGCTCGATGCTCAATGTCGAAGTCGTATTCTTGAAGTCTCTCGATCCATCGAGCGACCTGACCCTCAGGATTCTTGAACTTGAGCAACCATTTTAGAGCAGCGTGGTCAGTTCTTAACAGGAACTTTCTGCCATACAAATATTTGTAAAAATGCTTGATGGACTTTACTACTGCTAGTAATTCCCGTCTTGTGACGCAGTAGTTTCTTTCTGGCTTCGATAAAACCTTACTGAAGTATCCAATGACTCTTTCTTGACCATCCTGCAATTGGGACAAGACTCCCCCAATTCCGACATCGCTGGCATCCGTGTCCAAAATAAAACGTCCTTCCGTCTTCGGGTAATTCAGTATCGGTGCTCGAACTAGGAGTTGCTTCAGTTGCTCGAAGGCGACTTGGCAGTCTTCATCCCAGCTATATCTACGATTTTCTTCTGTCAGTCTGGTTAATGGTTTTGCGATATTGGCGAATCCACAAACAAATCTTCTGTAATAAGTACAAAGTCCGAGGAAACTACGTAGCTGATGTTTATCCGCAGGCACTGGCCATTCTTGAATTGTCTTAATTTTCTCTGTATCAACTGCTACGCCTTCTTCGGAGACTACATGTCCCAAATAGTTCACCCGTTTTTGGAATAAGTGGCATTTCTTTGGACTAAGTTTCAAACCAGCTGTCTTTAAATGTTGAAATACCTGTTCCAGATTCTTCAAATGGTCTTCAAATGATTTGCCCATCACAATTATATCGTCCAGGTACACCAAGCAAGTTTTCCATGATAGTCCTTTGAGTACGGTCTCCATTAATCGCTCGAAAGTAGCAGGAGCATTACATAGGCCGAATGGCATGACTGTAAATTGCCACAATCCACTGCCGATGGTGAATGCAGTTTTTTCTTGGTCTTTCTCATCCATCGCTACTTGCCAGTATCCACTCTTGAGATCTAGGGTCGAGAAGATCTTTGACCCGGCCAGGGTATCTAAGGTATCATCAATCCTGGGCAAAGGATAACTGTCCTTCTTGGTAACGTTATTCAGCTGGCGATAGTCGACACAAAATCGTGTAGACCCGTCTTTCTTCTTCACAAGTACCACCGGAGAGGCCCATGGACTGTTCGAGGGTTCAATAATACCGTCCTGCTCCATATCTCGGATGATGGCTTCAGCGTCTTCTCTCTTCGCAATCGTGAGTCGTCGTGGTGCTTGTCGAATTGGTCGTGCATCGCCGGTGTCAATTTTGTGATGGACAATATTTGTTCTTCCTTTTCGCCCCTCACTGGTTTCAAATATCTCTTGGAATCGGCGTATCAGATCTTCTGCTTGTGCACGTTGCCGATTGTTTAGTTGTTGTCCTTTGGATAGTACTGAACTGAATAGTTCTCTCGAAAGTTTGTCGCAGTTGGGTCCTTTCTCCACGTCTTGTCCGGTGGTTTTTATAGTTGACACTCTTGCGAGGCGTCCTAAAATAGTACCGGCTTTCAGTTTCACTGCATAATAATTAACGTTCATTATTCTTACCGGTACTATTTCTCCTGAACTTATGAGGGCCTTAGCAACCAAAATCCCCTGCTGAACATTATCGTTTGGTTCCAGCATTGCGACGCTTCCTTCCCGAATCTCACCACCTACTGTAGCTGGTACAATTTCTTCGCATCGCTCAGGAATCGCAAGATCTTCCGCCAGTATTAAGCAAGCTGAAGTATCTTCTTGATAATGTAGGACGACCTCTTCATTATTGATTTTAATCACTCCGTTTTTCATATCGAGATCGAATCCGTATCTTTTCATTATATCCATTCCAAGGATACAGTCTTCTTCTATGTCAGCTACCAAGCTACGGTGTCCAATTTTTGTTCCTCCAATCATGATGACGACGTCAACTTCTCCATGTGTGGTAGCTGAGTCACCTGTAGCTGTTCTGAGTCGCCATTTTGTCCTCATGCACGATTTGTTCGGACGCAGTAAATCGGGTCTTACTATGGTCTTCGTTGCGCCTGTGTCCAACAAAATACTACATGGCTTGTCGTCTATGTATCCATCCACAAATAAGCTATCAAACTGATGACGTAGCGAAGCGATGATTGCAATATTTTGTGGGGCGGGTTTAGGTTGGATCGATATTTGCCCCGGCACATCGACCCGATTTAGTTTTCCTGCTTGGAGTTATTTTTGGGCCACGTCTTCAAAGGTTTCTTGCATCGACTTTTTGGATGACCTAGTTCTCCACGGTTCCAGCACCGAAGTTGTCTTGAATTCTTGAGATCTTTTACTTCTTCGATCAACCGCTGAACCTGGGCTTCCAAGCTTCCCGTGGCATCGGAGTCACAATTAACCTCTCGCACTCGGGCACTGCTTCTGGACGCCTGCTTTGCAGCTTCGTATTCCAGTGCATGGGCCAATGCTTCCACCAGCTTCTTCGGTCGCGCCAAACGCAGGGCTTGTTGCGTTTCATGGTCTCTGATGCCGTCCACAAATATTCTCACAGCCCAGCTTTCCAAGAAATCATCCGGGCCAGTTGGATAAGCCAGTCGAACCAGGCGTGCCACATCAGCTTCGAACTCCTGTAGACTCTCGCTGGGACGTTGGTATCGGTTCTTGAGCTGCGTGTGATACACTTCCTCCAAGTGTGCATGGCCGTATCGCAGCTCCAGTCGCTTGACCAATTTTTCATAATTGTTGTCTTCTTCCGGTGGAATAGCCTGTAAAATGTTTACCGCATCTCCTCGGAGAGCAACTGTAAGTGCTGAAACTTTCTCAGTATCATTCCAGTCATTAGCCTTAGCAGCGGCTTCAAATTGCCTATGGTAATTAATCCAAGATGTTTGACCATCAAAGGTTGGAGGTTTGACACGCATTTTTGTAGTTAAGTCAAGATTTGGTGCGGATAATTCAATTATCTCAGCTTTTGAAGCTTTTTCCGGAGATGAAACACCAAATTTAAATTTTTCTTCAAAAATCTTCATTTTTTCATCCAGTTCTTCTTTTAACATTCTACAATTATCTTCAAATACTTCCTCCCATACCTTTGAGTTTTCTCTAAATTTTTCCAGTTGCTGTTCAACTTTCTTTGTATTTTCCTCCATCTTCCCATGCAGTTCTTCTCTCAAGTTTCTAGAATTTTCTTCTAACTTTCCTAATTTTTCATTTACAATTTTGGAGCTCTCTAGAAATTCTTCTTCTAATTTTGCTTCTAATAATGTAGAATTTTCTTTTAATTTTGATTCTAAATTTGTACAATTTTCTTTTAATTTTGATTCCAAATTTATAGAATTTTCTTTTAATTTTGATTCTAAATTTGTACAGTTTTCTTTTAAACTTATTGCCAAATCGGTTAAAGAAAGTTGAACCTCAAACAAATACGTATCAGGGTCCTCACCGTCTTTAGTCATAGCTTCTCGAAGTCGTTCCATCAAAACTTTTTTGCGGCCACTGGTTTCCAAATCCCGCTCTTCCAATATATATTTCAACTCTGGGACCTTCAAATCTTTCAACAACTTCTTAGACGCCATTTCCCAATTTCACAAAGCAGCAATAAACAAAATACCAAATTGTTTATAACAACCCCACACCTGACACCACTGTAATGTTTATTGCTTGATGAATCACTCTGTAAATAAATAAAAGTCACTATTTAATAATCTAAATGAAATAAAATCTTTAATTCTTCTTATGTCACTAAAAACAGTATATTTATATATTAATCACTTAATTCTAATTTAATCAAAGTCACATATATTTATTTTTCACTATTTATATGCACTGTTCACTGTACTTGTTACTTCATTATTTATTTCACACTAATACTCTCATTACTGTACTGTCTGTCCGTCTTTCTGCTTGGCCTTATATAGTGAAATATTGTTCTCGAATTTTTCCATTTCGCGACTCTTTCCATTTCTAGAAATCACCAGATGCTTCCATTGAGAGGGGTGATGGGCTGCGACGCGGTGCGGCGTAAGCGGCCGAAGAAGCTCCGCCCCATACTACGTCTTTTTTCACGAGCTTCCCCCTCACTCCGCACGTCACAATATTATAAGGTCCCGAATAGGAATATGAACTTTTTGATTGTGAAAATCTGCGTGGAAAAGCGTGATTTCGACTCATTCCAAAGTTTGTAAAACTGCAAATAGCACTCTAAAAACACGAAATATGATGTATTTGGTGCTAGATTCTGCTATATAACGCACTTTTGGAGCAAATTCTTGCTTCTGAGCAGATTAACAGAGTCAAAAATTTCTCAACGAGACTCAGAAGAAACGCTGATAACTCGCTGGAAACGCAAAATTTTGTGCATTCGAGGACGGATTCATGCGTATTATGTTGTATTGGATAGATTTATGTGATCTGCGATACTTTGAAACTGCTCAGAATGTGGTAAATTTGACTTATTTCAAACTTCATATAGCTGCAGATAGCGCTCTTAGAACACGAAATATGATGTTTTTGTTGATTGATTCATACATATTATGAGGTCCAGAATAGGAATATGAACTTTTTGATTGGGAAAATCTGCGCGGAAAAGCGTGATTTCGACTAATTCCAAAGTTTGTAAAACCGCAAATAGGACTCTGAAAACCCGAAATATGATGTGTTTGGTGCTAGATTCTGCATATAACGCACTTTTGAAGCAAAATCTTACTTCTGAGCATATTTTCATTGTCAAAAATTTCTCAACGAGACTCAAAAGAAACGCTGATAACTCGCTGGAAACGCAAAATTTTGTGCATTTGAGGACGGATCCATGCGTATTATGTTGTATTAGCTAGATTTATGTGATTTGCGATACTTTGAAACTGCTCATAATGTGGTAATTTTGACTTATTTCATACTTCATATAACTGCAGATAGCGCTCTGAAAACACGAAATATAATGTTTTTGTCGATTGATTCATACATATTACGAGGTCTTGAATAGGAATATGAACTTTTTGATTGTGAAAATCTGCGCGGAAAAGCGTGAATTCGACTAATTCCAAAGTTTGTAAAATCGCAAAAAGGACTCTGAAAACCCAAAATATGATGTGTTTGGTGCTAGATTCTGCATATAACGCACTTTTGAAGCAAAATCTTGCTTCTGAGCAGATTTACAGAGTCAAAACTTTCTCAACGAGACTCAGAAAAAACGTTGATAACTCGCTGAAAACGCAAAATTTTTTGCATTTGAGGACGGATTTATGCATATTATATTGTATTGTATAGATTTATGTGATTTGCGATACTTTGAAACTGCTCAGAATGTGGTAATTCTGACTCATTTCAAACTCCATATAACCGCAGATAGCGCTCTGGGAACACGGAATATGATGTTTCTGTCGATAGATTCATACATATTATAAGGTCCCGAATAGGAATATGAACTTTTTGATTGTGAAAATCTGCGCGGAAAAGCGTGATTTCGACTCATTCTAAAGTTTGTAAAACTGCAAATAGCACTCTAAAAACATGAAATATGATGTATTTGGTGCCAGATTCTGCTATATAACGCACTTTTGAAGCAAATTCTTGCTTCTGAGCAGATTTACAGAGTCAAAAATTTCTCAACGAGACTCAGAACAAACGCTGATAACACGCTGGAAACGCAAAATTTTGTGCATTTGAGGACGGATTCATGCGTAATATGTTGTATTAGCTAGATTTTCATGATTTGCGATACTTTGAAACTGCTCAGAATGTGTTAATTTTGACTTATTTCAAACTTCATATAACTGCAGATAGCGCTCTGAAAACACGAAATATAATGTTTTTGTCGATTGATTCATACATATTACGAGGTCTTGAACAGGAATATGAACTTTTTGATTGTGAAAATCTGCGCAGAAAAGCGTGATTTCGACATATTCCAACGTTTGTAAAACTGCAAATAGCGCTCTAAAAACACGAAATATGATGTATTTAGTGTTAGATTCTGCCATTTAACGCACTTTTGAAGCAAAACCTTGCTCCTGAGCAGATTAACAGAGTCAGAAATTGGTCAACGAGACTCAGGAAAAACACTGATGATTCGCTGGAAACGCAAAATTTAGTGCATTTGAGGACGGATCCATGCGTATTATGTTTTATTGGATAGATTTATGTGATTTGCGATACTTTGAAACTGCTCAGAATGTGGTAATTTTGACCTATTCCAAACTACATATACCTGCAGATAGCGCTCTGAAAACACAAAATATGATGTTTTTGTCGATTGATTCATACATATTATGAGGTCCTGAATAGGAATATGAACTTTTTGATTGTGAAAATCTGGGCGGAAAAGCGTGATTTCGACTTATTCCAAAGTTTGTAAAACTGCAAATAGCACTCTGAAAACACGAAATATGATGTATTTGGTGCTAGATTCTGCCATATAATGCACTTTTGAAGCAAAATCTTCCTTCTGAGCAGATTTAAAGAGTCAAAAATTTCTCAACGAGACTCAGAAAAAAACGTAAATAACTCGCTGGAAACGCAAAATTTAGTGCATTTAAGGACGAATTCATGCGTACTATGTTGTATTGGATAGATTTATGTGATTTGCGATACTTTGAAACTGCTCAGAATGTGGTAGTTTTGACTTATTTAAAACTTCATTTAACTGCAGATAGCGCTCTTCAAACACGAAATATGATGTTTTAGTTGATTGATTTATAGATATTATGAGGTCTAGAATAGAAACATGAACTTTTTGATTGTGAATATCCGCGCGGAAAAGCGTGATTTCGACTTATTCCAAAGTTTGTAAAACTGCAAATAGCACATTTAAAACACGAAATATGATGTATTTGGTGCTAGGTTCTGCCATATAACGCACTTTTGAAGCAGAATCTTGCTCCTGAGCAGATTTACATATTCAAAAATTTCTCAACGAGACTTAGAAAAAACGCTGATAACTTGCTGGAAACGCAAAATTTTGTGTATTTAAGGACGGATTCATGCGTATTGTGTTGTATTGGATGGATTTATGTGATTTGCGATACTTTGGAACTGCTCAGAATGTGGTATCTCTGACTTATTTCAAACTTCATATAACTGCAGATAGCGCTCTTAAAACACGAAATATGATGTTTTTGTCGATTGATTCATACATATTATGAGGTCCTGAATAGGAATATGAACTTTTTGATTGTGAAAATCTGCGCGGAAAAGCGTGATTTCGACTCATTCCAAAGTTTGTGAAACTGCGAATAGCACTCTGAAAACACGAAATATGATGTATTTGGTGCTAGATTCTGCCATATAACGCACTTTTGATGCAAAATCTTGCTTTGGAGCAGATTTACAGAGTCAAAAATTTCTCAACGAGACTCAGAGAAAAACGCTAATAACTTGCTGGAAACGCAAAATTTAGTGCATTTAAGGACGGATTCATGCGTATTATGTTGTATTGGATAGATTAATGTGATTTGCGATACTTTAAAACTGCTCTGAATGTGGTAATTTTGACTTATTTCAAACTCCATATAACTGCAGATAGCGCTCTGAAAACACGAGATATGATGTTTTTGTCGATAGATTCATACATATTATAAGGTCCCGAATAGGAACATGAACTTTTTGATTGTGAAAATCTGTGCGGAAGAGCGTGATTTCGACCTATTCCAAAGTTTGTAAAACTGCAAATAGCACTCTAAAAACACGAAATATGATGTATTTGGTGCTAAATTCTGCCATATCACGCACTTTTGAAGCAAAATCTTGCTTCTGAGCAGATTTACAGAGTCAAAACTTTCTCAACGAGACTCAGAAAAAACGTTGATAACTCGCTGAAAACGCAAAATTTTTTGCATTTGAGGACGGATTTATGCGTATTATATTGTATTGTATAGATTTATGGGATTTGCGATACTTTGAAACTGCTCAGAATGTGGTAATTCTGACTTATTTCAAACTCCATATAACTGCAGATAGCGCTCTGAAAACACGAGATATGATGTTTTTGTCGATAGATTCATACATATTATAAGGTCCCGAATAGGAATATGAACTTTTTGATTGTGAAAATCTGCGCGGAAAAGCGTGATTCCGACTCATTCCAAAGTTTGTAAAACTGCAAATAGCACTCTAAAAACACGAAATATGATGTATTTGGTGCCAGATTCTGCTATATAACGCACTTTTAAAGCAAATTCTTGCTTCTGAGCAGATTTACAGAGTCAAAAATTTCTCAACGAGACTCAGAAAAAACGCTGATAACACGCTGGAAACGCAAAATTTCGTGCATTTGAGGACGGATTCATGCGTAATATGCTGTATTGGATAGATTTATGTGATTTGCGATACATTAAAACTGCTTAGAATGTGGTAATTTTGACTTATCTCAAACTTCATATAACTGCAGAAAGCGCTCTTACAACACGAAATATGATGTCTTTGTCGATAGATTCATACATATTATGAGGTCCTGAATGGGAATATGAACTTTTTGATTGTGGAAATCTGCGCGGAAGAGCGTGATTTCAACTTATTCCAAAGGTTGTGATAGCACTCTAAAAACACGGAATATGATGTATTTGATGCTAGATTCTGCCATATAACGCACCTTTGAAGCAAAATCCTACTTCTAAGCAGATTAACAGAGTCAAAAATTTCTCAACGAGACTCAGAAAGAACGCTGATTAACCGCTGTTAACGCAAAATTTAGTGCATTTGAGGACGGATTCATGCGTATTATGTTGTATTGGATAGATCTATGTGAATTGCGATACTTTGAAACTGCTCAGAATGTGGTAATTTTGACATATTTCAAACTTCATATAACTGCAGATAGCGCTCTGAAAACATAAAATATGATGTTTATGTCGATTTCTTTATACATATCATGAGGTCCTGAATAGGAATATGAACTCTTTGATTGTGAAAATCTGCGTGGAAAAGCGTGATTTCGACTTATTCCAAAGTTTGTAAAACTGCAAGTAGCACTCTAAGAACACGAAATATAATGTATTTGTTGCTGGATTCTGCCATATAATGCACTTTTGGAGCAAAATCTTCCTTCTGAGCAGATTTACAGAGTCAAAAATCTCTCAACGAGACCCAAAAAAAAACGCTGATTACTCGCTGGAAACGCAGAATTTAGTGCATTCAAGGACGGATTAATGCGTATTATGTTGTATTTGATAGATTTATTTGATTTGCGATTCTTTGAAACTGCTCAGAATGTGGTAATTTTGACTTTTATCAAACTTCATATAACTGCCGATAGCGCTCTGAAAACACGAAATATGATGTTTTTGTCGATAGATCTATATATATTATGAGGTCCCGAATAGGAATATAATTTTTTTGATTGTGAAAATCTGCGCGGAAAATCGTGATTTCGACTTATCCCAAAGTTTGTAAAACTGCAAATAGCATTCTAAAAACACGAAATATGATGTATTTGGTGCTAGATTTCTGCCATATAACGCACTTTTGGAGCAAAATCTTGCTTCTGAGCAGATTTACAGAGTCAAAAATTTCTCAACGAGACTCAGAAAAAAACACTGATAACTCGCTGGAAACGCAGAATTTTGTGCATTTGAGGACGGATTCATGCGTATTATGTTGTATTGGATAGATTCATGTGATTTGCGATACTTTGAAACTGCTCGGAATGTGGTAATTTTGACTTATTTCAAACTTCATATAACTGCAGATAGCGCTCTGAAAACACGGAATATGAAGTTCTTGTCGATTGATTCATACATACTATGAGGTCCTGAAAAGGAATATGAACTTTTTGATTGTGAAAATCTGCGCGGAAAAGCGTGATTTCGACTCATTCCAAAGTTTGTAAAACTGCGAATAGCACTCTAAAAAACACGGAATATGATGTATTTGGTGCTAGATTCTGCCATATAAAGCACTTTTGAAGCAAAATCTTCCTTCTGAGCAGATTTACAGAGTCAAAAATTTCTCAACAAGACTCAGAGGAAACGCTGATAACTCGCTGGAAACGCAGAATTTAGTGCAATTGAGGACGGATCCATGCGTATTATGTTGTATTGGATAGATTTATGTGATTTGCGATACTTTGAAACTGCTCAGAATGTGGTAATTTTGACTTATTTCAAACTTCATATAACTGCAGATAGCGCTCTTAAAACACGGAATATGATGTCTTTGTTGATAGATTCATACATATTATAAGGTCCTTAATAGGAATATGAACTTTTTGATTGTGAAAATCTGCGCGGGGAAAGCGTTATTTCGTCTTATTCCAAAGTTTGTAAAACTGCGAATAGCACTCTAAAAACACGAAATATGATGTATTTGGTGCTAGATTCTGCCAAATAACGCACTTTTGAAGCAGAATCTTGCTTCTGAGCAGATTCACAGAGTCAAAAATTTCTCAACAAGACTCAGAAAAAACGCTGATAACTTGCTGGAAACGCAAAATTTTGTGCATTTGAGGACGGATTCATGCATATTATGTTGTATTGGATAGATTTATGTGATTTGCGATACTTTGAGACTGCTCCGGATGTGGTAATTTTAACTTATTTCAAACTTCATATAACTGCAGATAGCGCTCTGAAAACACGAAATATGATGTTTTTGTCGATGGATTCATACATATTATGAGGTCCTGAATAGGAATATGAACTCCTTGATTGTGAAAATCTGCGCGGAAAAGCGTGATTTTGACTTATTCCAAAGTTTGTAAAACTGAAAATAGCACTCTAAAACACGAAATATGATGTATTTGGTGCTAGATTCTGCCATATAACGCACTTTTGAAGCAAAATCTTGTTTCTGAGCAGATTTACAGAGTCGAATATTCCTCAACGAGACTCAGAAAAAACGCTGATAACTTGCAAAAAGTTTTGTGCATTTGAGGACGGATTCATGCGTATAATGTTGTATTGGATAGATTTATGTGATTTGCTGATACTTTGAAACTGCTCAGAATGTGGTAATTCTGATTTATTCCAAACTTCATATAACTGCAAATAGCGCTCTGAAAACACAAAATATTATGTTTTTGTCGATAGATTCATACATATTATGAGGTCCCTGAATAGGAATATGAACTTTTTGATTGTGAAAATCTGCGCGGAAAAGCGTGAATCCGACTAATTCCAAAGTTTGTAAAAACTGCAAATAGTACTCTAATAACACAAATTATGATGTATTTGGTGCTAGATTCTGCTATATAACGCACTTTTCAAAGCAAAATCTTCCTTCTGAGCAGATTTACAGAGTCAAAAATTTCTCAACAAGACTCAGAAAAAACGCTGATAACTTGCTGGAAACGCAAAATTTTTTGCATTTGAGGACGGATTCATGCATATTATGTTGTATTGGATAGATTTATGTGATTTGCGATACTTTGAAACTGCTCAGATTGTGGTAATTTTTACTTATTTCAAACTTCATATAACTGCAGATAGCGCTCTTAAAACACGAAAATATTATGTCTTTGTCGATAGATTCATACATATTATGAGGTCCTGAATAGGAATATGAACTTTTTGATTGTGAAAATCTGCGCGGAAAAGCGTGATTTCGACTTTTTCCAAAGTTTGTAAAACTGCAAATAGCACTCTAAAAACACGAAATATAATGCTTTTGGTGCTGGATTCTGCCATATAACGCACTTTTGAAACAAAATCTTGCTTCTGAGCAGATAACTAGAGTCAAAAATTTCTCAACGAGACTCAGAAAAACCGCTGATAACTCGCTGGAAACGCAGTATTTAGTGCATTTGAGAACGGATTCATGCGTATTATGTTGTATTGGATAGATTTATGTGATTTGCGATACTTTAAAACTGCTCAGAATGTTGGTAATTTTGACTTATTTCAAACTTCATATAACTGCAGATAGCGCTCTAAACACACGAAATATGATGTTTTTGTCGATAGATTTATACATATTTTGGGGTCCTGAATAGGAATATGAACTTCTTGATTGTGAAAATCCGCGCGGAAAAGCGTGACTTCGACTTATTCCAAAGTTTGGTAAAACTGCTAATAGCACTCTAAAAACGCGAAATATGATGTATTTGGTGCTAGATTCTGCCATATAACGCACTTTCGAAGCAAAATCTTCCTTCTGAGCAGAATTACAGAGTCAAAAATTTCTCAACGAGACTCGGAAAAAACGCAGATAACTTGCTGGAAACGCAAAATTTCATGCATTTGAGGACGGGATCATGCGTATTACGTTGTATTGGATAGATTTATGTGATTTGCGATACTTTGAAACTGGTCGGAATATGGTAATTTTGACTTATTTCAAACTTCATATAACTGCAGATAGTGCTCTGAAAACACGAAATATGATGTTTTTGTCAATTGATTCATACATATTATGAGGTTCTGAATAGGAATATGAACTTTCTGATCGTGAAAATCTGCGCGAAAAAGCGTGATTTCGACTCATTCCAAAGTTTGTAAAACTGCGAATAGCACTCTAAAAACACGAAATATGATGTATTTGGTGCTAGATTCTGTCATATAACGCACTTTTGAAGCAAAATCTTGTTTCTGAGCAGATTTACAGAGTCAAAAATTCCTCAACGCAACTCAGAAAAAACGCTGATAACTCACTGGAAACGCAAAATTTTGTGCATTTGAGGACGGATTCATGCGTATTATGTTGTACTGGATAGATTCATGTGATTTGCGATACTTTAAAACTGCTCAGAATGTGGTAGTTTTGACTTATTTCAAACTTCATATAACTGCAGATAGTGCTCTAAAAACACGGAATATGATGTTTCTGTCGATAGACTCATACATATTATGAGGTCCTGGAAAGGAGTATGAACTTTTTGATTGTGAAAATCTGCGCGGAAGAGCGTGATTTTGACTCATTCCAAAGTTAGTAAAACTGCAAATAGCACTCTAAAAACACGAAATATTGTGTATTTGGTGCTAGATTTTTGCCATATAACGCACTTTTGAAGCAAAATCTTGCTTCTGAGCAGATTTACAGAGTCAAAAATTTCTCAACGAGACTCAGAATAAACGCTGATTACCCGCTGGAAACGCAAAATTTTGTGCATTTCAGGACGGATTCATGCGTATTATGTTGTATTGAATAGATTTATGTGATTTGCGATACTTTGAAACTGCTCAGAATATGGTAATTTTAACTTATTTCAAACTCCATATAACTGCAGATAGCGCTCTGAAAACACGAGATATGATGTTTTTGTCGATAGATTCATACATATTATGAGGTCCTGAATAGGAATATGAACTTTTTGATTGTAAAAATCTGCGCGGAAGAGCGTGATTTAGACCTATTCCAAAGTTTGTAAAACTGCAAATAGCGCTCTAAGAACACGAAATATTATGTATTTGGTGCTAAATTCTGCCATATAACGCACTTTTGAAGCAAAATCTTGCTTCTGAGCAGATTCACAAAGTCGAAAATTTCTCAACGAGACTCAGAAAAACGCTGATAACTTGCTGGAAACGCAAAATTTTGTGCATTCAAGGACGGATTCATGCGTATTATGTTGTATTGGATAGATTTATGTGATTTGCGATACTCTGAAACTGCACAGAATGTGGTAATTTTTACTCATTTCAAACTTCATATAACTGCAGATTAGCGCTCTGAAAACACAAAATATGATGTTTTTGTCGATTGATTCAGACATATTATGAGGTCCTGAATAGGAATATGAACTTTTTGATTGTGAAAATCTGCGCGGAAACGCGTGATTTCGACTTATTCCAAAGTTTGTAGAACTGCAAATAGCACTCTAAAAACACGAAATATGATGTATTTGGTGCTGGATTCTGCCACATAACGCACTTTTGAAGCAAAATCTTGCTTCTGAGCAGATTTACAGAGTCAAAAATTTCTCAACGAGACTCAGAAAAAACGCTGATATCTTGCTGGAAACGCAAAATTTTGTGCACTTGAGGACGAATTCATGCGTATTATGTTGTATTGATTAGATTTATGTGATTTGCGATACTTTGAAACTGGTCGGAATATGGTAATTTTGACTTATTTCAAACTTCATATAACTGCAGATAGTGCTCTGAAAACACGAAATATGTTGTTTTTTGTCAATTGATTCATACATATTATGAGGTTCTGAATAGAAATATGAACTTTTTTGATCGTGAAAATCTGCGCGGAAAAGCGTGATTTCGACTCATTCTAAAGTTTGTAAAACTGCGAATAGCACTCTAAAAACACGTAATATGATGTATTTGATGCTAGATTCTGTCATATAACGCACTTTTGGAGCAAAATCTTGTTTCTAAGCAGATTTACAGAGTCAAAAATTCCGCAACGAGACTCGGAAAAAAAACGCTGATAACTCACTGGAAACGCAAAATTTTGTGCATTTGAGGACGGATTCATGCGTATTATGTTGTACTGGATAGATTCATGTGATTTGCGATACTTTGAAACTGCTCAGAATGTGGTAGTTTTGACTTATTTCAAACTTCATATAACTGCAGATAGTGCTCTGAAAACACGAAATATGATGTTTTTGTCGATAGACTCATACATATTATGAGGTCCTGGAAAGGAGTATGAACTTTTTGATTGTGAAAATCTGCGCGGAAGAGCGTGATTTCGACTTATTCCAAAGTTGGTAAAACTGCAAATAGCACTCTAAAAACACGAAATATTGTGTATTTGGTGCTAGATTTTGCCATATAACGCAGTTTTGAAACAAAGTCTTGCTTCTGAGCAGATTTACAGAGTCAAAAAATTTCTCAAACGAGACTCAGAATAAACGCTGATTACCCGCTGGAAACGCAAAATTTTGTGCATTTGAGGACGGATTCATGCGTATTATGTTGTATTGGATAGATTTATGTGATTTGCGATACTTTGAAACTGCTCAGAATGTGGTAATTTTGACTTATTTTTGAACTCCATATAACTGCAGATAGCGCTCTGAAAACACGAGATATGATGTTTTTGTCGATAGATTCATACATATTATGAGGTCCTGAATAGGAATATGAACTTCTTGATTGTGAAACTCTGCGCGGAAAAGCGTGATTTCGACTAATTCCAAAGTTTGTAAAACTGCAAATAGCACTCTAGAAACACAAAACATGATGTATTTGGTGCTAGATTCTGCCATATAACGTACTTTTTAAGCAAAATCTTGTTTCTGAGCAGATTTACAGAGTCAAAAATTTCTCAACGAGACTCAGAAAAAACGCTGTTTACTCGCTGGAAGCGCAAAATTTAGTCATTTGAGGACGGATTCATGCGTATTATGTTGTATTGGATAGACTTATGTGATTTGCGATACTCTGAAACTGCACAGAATGTGGTAATTTTCACTTATTTCAAACTTCATATAACTGCAGATAGCGCTCTGAAAACACAAAATATGATGTTTTTGTCGATTGATTCAAACATATTATGAGGTCCTGAATAGAAATATGAACTTTTTGATTGTGAAAATTTGCGCGGAAACGCGTGATTTCGACTTATTCCAAAGTTTGTAAAACTGCAAATAGCACTCTAAAAACACGAATTATGATGTGTTTGGTGCTGGATTCTGCCACATAACGCACTTTTTGAGGCAAGATCTTGCTTCTGAGCAGATTTACAGAGTCAAAAATTTCTCAACGAGACTCAGAAAAAACGCTGATAACTTGCTGGAAACGCAAAATTTTGTGCACTTGAGGACGGATTCATGCGTATTATGTTGTATTGGATAGATTTATGTGATTTGCGATACTTTGGAACTGCTCAGAATGTTGGTAATTTTGACTTATTTCAAACTTCATATTACTGCAGATAGAGCTCTGAAAACACGAAATATGATGTTTTTGTCGAAAGATTCATACATATCATGAGGTCCTGAATAGGAATATGAACTTCTTGATTGTGAAAATCTGCGCGGAGGAGCGTGATTTTGACTTATTCCAAAGTTTATAAAACGGCAAATAGCACTCAATAAACACGAAATATGATGTATTTGGTGCTAGATTCTGCCATATAACGCACTTTTGAAGCAAACTCTTGTTTCTGAGCAGATTCTCAGAGTCGAAAATTACTCAACGAGACAGAAAAAACGCTGATAAACTTGCCTGAAACGCAAAATTCTGTGCATTTGAGGACGGATTCATGCGTATTATGTTGTATTGGATAGATTTATGTGATTTGGGATACTTGAACTGCTCAGAATGTGGTAATTTTGATTTATTCCAAACTTCATATAACTGCAGACAGCGCTCTGAAAACACGAAATATGATGTTTTTGTCGATTGATTCATACATATTATGAGGTGCTGAATAGGAATATGAACTTTTTGATTGTGAGAATCTGCGCGGAAAAGCGTGATCTCGACTTATTTCAAAAGTTTGTAAAACTGCAAATAGCACTCTAAAAACACGAAATATGATGTGTTTGGGGCTGGATTTTGCCATTTAACGCACTTTTGAAGCAAAATCTTGCTTCTGAGCAGATTTACAGAGTCAAAAATTTCTCAACGAGACTCAGAAGAAACGCTGATAACTCGCTGGAAACGCAAAATTTTGTGCATTTGAGGACTGATTCAGCCGTATTATGTTGTATTGGAAAGATTTATGTGATTTGCGATACTTTGAAACTGCTTAGAATGTGGTAATTTTGACTTATTTTCAAACTCCATATAACTGCAGATAGCGCTCTGAAAACACAAATTATAATGGTTTTGTCGATAGATTTATACATATTATGAGGTCCTGAATAGAAATATGAACTTTTCGATTCTGAAAATCTGCGCGGAAAAGCGTGATTTCGACTTATTCCAAAGTTTTGTAAAACTGCAAATAGCACTCTAAAAACACGAAATATGATGTATTTGGTGCTAGATTCTGCCATATAACGCACCTTTGAAGCAAAATTCTGCTTCTGAGCAGATTTACAGAGTCAAAAATTTCTCAACGAGACTCAGAAAAAACGCTGATAAACTCGCTGGAAACACGTTATTTTTTGCATTCGAGGACGGATTCATGCGTATTATGTTTTATTGGATAGATTTATGTGATTTGCGATACTTTGAAACTGCTCAGAATGTGGTAATTTTGACTTATTTCAAACTTCATATGACTGCAGATAGCGCTCTGAAGACACGAAATATGATGTTTTTGTCGATTGATTCATACTTACTATGAGGTCCTGAATAGTAATATGAACTTTCTGATTGTGAAAATCTGCACGGGAAAAGCGTGATTTCGGACTTATTCCAAAGTTTGTAAAACTGCAAATAGCACTCTAAAAACACAAGATATAATGTATTTTGGTGCTAGATTCTGCCATATAACGCACTTTTGAAGCAAAATCTTGTTTCTGAGCAGATTCACAGAGTCAAAAATTTCTCAACGAGAATTAAAAAAAAACGCTGATAACTCGCTGGAAACGCAAAATTTTGTGCATTTGAGGACGGATTCATGCGTATTATGTTGTATTGGATAGATTTATGTGATTTGCGATACTTTGAAACTGCTCAGAATGTGGTAATTTCGATTGATTCCAAACTTCATATTACTGGCAGATAGCGCTCTGAAAATACGAAATATGATGTTTTTGTCGATTGATTCATACATATTATGAGGTCCTGAATAGAAATATGAACTTTTCGATTGTGAAAGTCTGCGCGGAGAACGTGATTTCGACTCATTCCAAAGTTTGTAAAACTGCAAAATAGCATTCTAAAAACACGAAATATGATGTATTTGGTGCTAGATTCTGCCATATAACGCACTTTTGAAGCAAAATCTTGCTTTTGAGCAGATTTACAGAGTCAAAAATTTCTCAACGAGACTCAGAAAAAACGCTGATAACTCGCTGGAAACGCAAAATTTTGTGCATTCGAGGACGGATTCATGCGTATTATGTTGTATTGGATAGATTTATGTGATTTGCGATACTTTGAAACTGCTCAGCATGTGGTAATTTTGACTTATCTCAAACTTCATATAACTGCAAATAGCGCTCTGAAAACACGAAATATGATGTTTTTGTCGATTGATTCATACATATTATGAGGTCCTGAATAGGAATATGAACTCTTTGATTGTGAAAATCTGCGCGGAAAAGCGTGATTTAGACTTATTCCAAAGTTTGTTAAAACTGCAAATAGCACTCTAAAAACACAAAATTTAATGTATTTGGTGCTAGATTCTGGCATATAACGCACTTTTGGAGCAAAATCTTGCTTCTAAGCAGATTTACAGAGTCCAAAATTTCTCAACGAGACTCAGAAAAAACGCTGATAACTCGCTGGAAACGCAGAATTTTGTGCATTCGAGGACGGATTCTTGCGTATTATGTTGTATTGGATAGATTTATGTGATTTGCGATACTTTGAAACTGCTCAGCATGTTGTAATTTTGACTTATCTCAAACTTCATATAACTGCAAATAGCGCTCTGAAAACACGAAATATGATGCTTTTGTCGATTGATTCATACATATCATGAGGTCCTAAATAGGAATATGAACTTCTTGATAGTGAAAATCTGCGCGGGAAAGCGTGATTTCGAATTATTCCAAGGTTTCAAAACTGCAAATAGCACTCTAAAAACACAAAATATGATGTATTTGGTGCTAGATTCTGCTATATAACGCACTTTTGAAGCCAAATCTTGTTTCTAAGCAGATTCACAGAGTCAAGAATTTCTCAACGAGACTTAAAAAAAACGCTGATAACTCGCTGTAAACGCAAAATTTTGTGCATTTGAGGACGGATTCATGCGTATAATGTTGTATTGGATAGATTTATGTGATTTGTGATACTTTGAAACTGCTCAGAATGTGGTAATTTCGATTTATTCCAAACTTCATATAACTGCAGATAGCGCTCTGAAAACACGAAATATGATGTTTTTGTCGATTGATTCATACATATTATGAGGTCCTGAATAGGAATATGAACTTTTTGATTGTGAAAATTTGCGTGAAAAAGCGTGATTTTGACTTATTCCAAAGTTTGTAAAACTGCAAATAGCACTCTAAAAACACAAAATATGATGTATTTGTTGTTAGATTCTGCCATATAACGCACCTTTGGAGCAAAATCTTGCTTCTGAGCAGATTTACAGAGTCAGAAATTTCTCAACGTGACTCAGAAAAAACGCTGATAACTTGCTGGAAACGCAGAATTTAGTGCATTTGAGGACGGATTCATGCGTATTATGTTGTATTGGATAGATTTATGTGATTTGCGATACTTTGGAACTGTTCAGAATGTGGTAATTTTGACTTATTTCAAACTTCATATAACTGCAGATAGCGCTCTGAAAACACGAAATATGATGTTTTTGTCGATGGATTTATACTTATTATAAGGTCCTGAATAGTAATATGTACTTTTTGATTGTGAAAATCTGCGCGGGAAAGCGTGATTTCAACTTATTCCTGAGTTTGTAAAACGGCAAATAGCACCCTTAACACAAAATATGATGTATTTGGTGATAGATTCTGCCATATAACGCACTTTTGAAGCAAAATCTTGCTTCTGAGCAGATTTACAGAGTCAAAAATTTCTCAACGAGATTCAGAAAAAACGCTGACAACTCGCTAGAAACGCAAAATTTTGTGCATTTGAGGACGGATTCATGCGTCCTATGTTGCATGGATAGATTTATGTGATTTGCGATACTTTGAAACTACTCAGAATGTGGTAATTTTGACTTATTTCAAACTTCATATAACTGCAAATAGCACTCTAAAAACAAGAAATATGATGTATTTGGTGCTAGACTCTGCCATATAACGCACTTTTGAAGCAAAATTTTGCCTCTGAGCAGATTTACAGAGTCAAAAGTTTCTCAACGAGACCAGGAAAAACGCTGATAACTCGCTGGAAACGCTGGATTTTGTGCATTTGAGGACGGATTCATGCGTATCATGTTGTATTGGATAGATTTATGTGATTTGCGATACTTTGAAACTGCTCAGAATGTGGTAGTTTTGACTCATTTCATACTTTATATAACTGCAGATAGCGCTCTGAAAACACGAAATATGATGTCTTTGTCGACGGATTCATAAATATTATGAAGTCCTGAATAGGAATATGAACTTTTCGATTGTGAAAATCAGCGCTGGAAAGCGTGATTTCAACTTATTCCAGAGTTTGTTAAACTGCAAATAGCACTCTAAAAACACAAAATATGATATATTTGGTGCTAGATTCTGCCCTATAACGCACTTTTGAAGCAGAATCAGGCTTCTGAGCAGATTTACAGAGTCAAAAATTTCTCAACGAGTCTTAGAAAAATGCTGATAACTCGCTGGAAACGCAGAATTAAGTGCATTTGAGGACGGATCCATGCATATTATGTTGTATTGGATAGATTGATGTGATTTGCGATGATTTGAAACTGCTCAGAATGTGGTAATTCTGACCTATATCAAACTTCATATAACTGCAAATAGCGCTCTGAAAACACGAAATACGATGTTTTTGTCGATTGATTCATATATATTATGTAGTCTCGAATAGGAATATGAACTTTTTGATTGTGAAAATTTTGCGGCGGAAACGCGTGATTTCGACTTATTCCAAAGTTTGTAAAACTGCAAATAGCACTCTAAAAACACGAATTATGATGTGTTTGGTTGCTGGATTCTGCCACATAACGCACTTTTGAGGCAAGATCTTGCTTCTGAGCAGATTTACAGAGTCAAAAATTTCTCAACGAGACTCAGAAAAAACGCTGATAACTTGCTGGGAAACGCAAAATTTTGTGCACTTGAGGACGGATTCATGCGTATTATGTTGTATTGGATAGATTTATGTGATTTGCGATACTTTGGAACTGCTCAGAATGTTGGTAATTTTGACTTATTTCAAACTTCATATTACTGCAGATAGAGCTCTGAAAACACGAAATATGATGTTTTTGTCGAAAGATTCATACATATCATGAGTTCCTGAATAGGAATATGAACTTCTTGATTGTGAAAATCTGCGCGGAGGAGCGTGGATTTTGACTTATTCCAAAGTTTATAAAACGGCAAATAGCACTCAATAAACACGAAATATGATGTATTTGGTGCTAGATTCTGCCATATAACGCACTTTTGAAGCAAACTCTTGTTTCTGAGCAGATTCTCAGAGTCGAAAATTACTCAACGAGACAGAAAAAACGCTGATAACTTGCCTGAAACGCAAAATTCTGTGCATTTGAGGACGGATTCATGCGTATTATGTTGTATTGGATAGATTTATGTGATTTGGGATACTTTGAACTGCTCAGAATGTGGTAATTTTGATTTATTCCAAACTTCATATAACTGCAGACAGCGCTCTGAAAACACGAAATATGATGTTTTTTGTCGATTGATTCATACATATTATGAGGTGCTGAATAGGAATATGAACTTTTTGATTGTGAGAATCTGCGCGGAAAAGCGTGATCTCGACTTATTTCAAAGTTTGTAAAACTGCAAATAGCACTCTAAAAACACGAAATATGATGTGTTTGGGGCTGGATTTTGCCATTTAACGCACTTTTGAAGCAAAAATCTTGCTTCTGAGCAGATTTACAGAGTCAAAAATTTCTCAACGAGACTCAGAAGAAACGCTGATAACTCGCTGGAAACGCAAAATTTTGTGCATTTGAGGACTGATTCAGCCGTATTATGTTGTATTGGAAAGATTTATGTGATTTGCGATACTTTGAAACTGCTTAGAATGTGGTAATTTTGACTTATTTCAACTCCATATAACTGCAGATAGCGCTCTGAAAACACAAATTATAATGGTTTTGTCGATAGATTTATACATATTATGAGGTCCTGAATAGAAATATGAACTTTTCGATTCTGAAAATCTGCGCGGAAAAGCGTGATTTCGACTTATTCCAAAGTTTGTAAAACTGCAAATAGCACTCTAAAAAACACGAAATATGATGTATTTGGTGCTAGATTCTGCCATATAACGCACCTTTGAAGCAAAATTCTGCTTCTGAGCAGATTTACAGAGTCAAAAAATTTCTCAACGAGACTCAGAAAAAACGCTGATAACTCGCTGGAAACACGTTATTTTTTTGCATTCGAGGACGGATTCATGCGTATTATGTTTTATTGGATAGATTTATGTGATTTGCGATACTTTGAAACTGCTCAGAATGTGGTAATTTTGACTTATTTCAAACTTCATATGACTGCAGATAGCGCTCTGAAGACACGAAATATGATGTTTTTGTCGATTGATTCATACTTACTATGAGGTCCTGAATAGTAATATGAACTTTCTGATTGTGAAAATCTGCACGGGGAAAGCGTGATTTCGACTTATTCCAAAGTTTGTAAAACTGCAAATAGCACTCTAAAAACACAAGATATAATGTATTTGGTGCTAGATTCTGCCATATAACGCACTTTTGAAGCAAAATCTTGTTTCTGAGCAGATTCACAGAGTCAAAAATTTCTCAACGAGAATTAAAAAAAAACGCTGATAACTCGCTGGAAACGCAAAATTTTGTGCATTTGAGGACGGATTCATGCGTATTATGTTGTATTGGATAGATTTATGTGATTTGCGATACTTTGAAACTGCTCAGAATGTGGTAATTTCGATTGATTCCAAACTTCATATTACTGCAGATAGCGCTCTGAAAATACGAAATATGATGTTTTTGTCGATTGATTCATACATATTATGAGGTCCTGAAATAGAAATATGAACTTTTCGATTGTGAAAGTCTGCGCGGAGAACGTGATTTCGACTCATTCCAAAGTTTGTAAAAACTGCAAATAGCATTCTAAAAACACGAAATATGATGTATTTGGTGCTAGATTCTGCCATATAACGCACTTTTGAAGCAAAATCTTGCTTTTGAGCAGATTTACAGAGTCAAAAATTTCTCAACGAGACTCAGAAAAAACGCTGATAACTCGCTGGGAAACGCAAAATTTTGTGCATTCGAGGACGGATTCATGCGTATTATGTTGTATTGGATAGATTTATGTGATTTGCGATACTTTGAAACTGCTCAGCATGTGGTAATTTTGACTTATCTCAAACTTCATATAACTGCAAATAGCGCTCTGAAAACACGAAATATGATGTTTTTGTCGATTGATTCATACATATTATGAGGTCCTGAATAGGGAATATGAACTCTTTGATTGTGGAAAATCTGCGCGGAAAAGCGTGATTTAGACTTATTCCAAAGTTTGTAAAACTGCAAATAGCACTCTAAAAACACAAAATTTTAATGTATTTGGTGCTAGAATTCTGGCATATAACGCACTTTTGGAGCAAAATCTTGCTTCTAAGCAGATTTACAGAGTCCAAAATTTCTCAACGAGACTCAGAAAAAACGCTGATAACTCGCTGGAAACGCAGAATTTTGTGCATTCGAGGACGGATTCTTGCGTATTATGTTGTATTGGATAGATTTATGTGATTTGCGATACTTTGAAACTGCTCAGCATGTTGTAATTTTGACTTATCTCAAACTTCATATAACTGCAAATAGCGCTCTGAAAACACGAAATATGATGCTTTTGTCGATTGATTCATACATATCATGAGGTCCTAAATAGGAATATGAACTTCTTGATAGTGAAAAATCTGCGCGGGAAAGCGTGATTTCGAATTATTCCAAGGTTTCAAAACTGCAAATAGCACTCTAAAAACACAAAATATGATGTATTTGGTGCTAGATTCTGCTATATAACGCACTTTTGAAGCCAAATCTTGTTTCTAAGCAGATTCACAGAGTCAAGAATTTCTCAACGGAGACTTAAAAAAAACGCTGATAACTCGCTGTAAACGCAAAATTTTGTGCATTTGAGGACGGATTCATGCGTATAATGTTGTATTGGATAGATTTATGTGATTTGTGATACTTTGAAACTGCTCAGAATGTGGTAATTTCGATTTATTCCAAACTTCATATAACTGCAGATAGCGCTCTGAAAACACGAAATATGATGTTTTTGTCGATTGATTCATACATATTATGAGGTCCTGAATAGGAATATGAACTTTTTGATTGTGAAAATTTGCGTGGAAAAGCGTGATTTTGACTTATTCCAAAGTTTGTAAAACTGCAAATAGCACTCTAAAAACACAAAATATGATGTATTTGTTGTTAGATTCTGCCATATAACGCACCTTTGGAGCAAAATCTTGCTTCTGAGCAGATTTACAGAGTCAGAAATTTCTCAACGTGACTCAGAAAAAACGCTGATAAACTTGCTGGAAACGCAGAATTTAGTGCATTTGAGGACGGATTCATGCGTATTATGTTGTATTGGATAGATTTATGTGATTTGCGATACTTTGGAACTGTTCAGAATGTGGTAATTTTGACTTATTTCAAACTTCATATAACTGCAGATAGCGCTCTGAAAACACGAAATATGATGTTTTTGTCGATGGATTTATACTTATTATAAGGTCCTGAATAGTAATATGTACTTTTTGATTGTGAAAATCTGCGCGGGAAAGCGTGATTTCAACTTATTCCTGAGTTTGTAAAACGGCAAATAGCACCCTTAACACAAAATATGATGTATTTGGTGATAGATTCTGCCATATAACGCACTTTTGAAGCAAAATCTTGCTTCTGAGCAGATTTACAGAGTCAAAAATTTCTCAACGAGATTCAGAAAAAACGCTGACAACTCGCTAGAAACGCAAAATTTTGTGCATTTGAGGACGGATTCATGCGTCCTATGTTGCATTGGATAGATTTATGTGATTTGCGATACTTTGAAACTACTCAGAATGTGGTAATTTTGACTTATTTCAAACTTCATATAACTGCAAATAGCACTCTAAAAACAAGAAATATGATGTATTTGGTGCTAGACTCTGCCATATAACGCACTTTTGAAGCAAAATTTTGCCTCTGAGCAGAATTTACAGAGTCAAAAGTTTCTCAACGAGACCCAGGAAAAACGCTGATAACTCGCTGGAAACGCTGGATTTTGTGCATTTGAGGACGGATTCATGCGTATCATTGTTGTATTGGATAGATTTATGTGATTTGCGATACTTTGAAACTGCTCAGAATGTGGTAGTTTTGACTTATTTCATACTTTATATAACTGCAGATAGCGCTCTGAAAACACGAAATATGATGTCTTTGTCGACGGATTCATAAATATTTATGAAGTCCTGAATAGGAATATGAACTTTTTCGA
The DNA here is from genome assembly GCA_963989225.1 of Dromius quadrimaculatus. NCBI lineage: Eukaryota > Metazoa > Arthropoda > Insecta > Coleoptera > Carabidae > Dromius > Dromius quadrimaculatus. Next base: position 69,224 of record CAXDIG010000199.1, read on the forward strand.
TTGTGAAAATCAGCGCTGGAAAGCGTGATTTCAACTTATTCCAGAGTTTGTTAAACTGCAAATAGCACTCTAAAAACACAAAATATGATATATTTGGTGCTAGATTCTGCCCTATAACGCACTTTTGAAGCAGAATCAGGCTTCTGAGCAGATTTACAGAGTCAAAAATTTCTCAACGAGTCTTAGAAAAAATGCTGATAACTCGCTGGAAACGCAGAATTAAGTGCATTTGAGGACGGATCCATGCATATTATGTTGTATTGGATAGATTGATGTGATTTGCGATGATTTGAAACTGCTCAGAATGTGGTAATTCTGACCTATATCAAACTTCATATAACTGCAAATAGCGCTCTGAAAACACGAAATACGATGTTTTTGTCGATTGATTCATATATATTATGTAGTCTCGAATAGGAATATGAACTTTCTGATTGTAAAAATCTGCGCGGAAAAGCGTGATTTCGACTTATTCCAAAGTTTGTAAAAACTGCAAATAGCACTATAAAAACACGATATATGATGTATTTGGTGCTAGATTCTGCCATATAACGCACTTTTGGAACAAAAATCTTGCTTTTGAGCAGATGAACCGAGTCAAAAATTTCTCAACGAGACTCAGAAAAACCGCTGATAACTCGCTGGAAACGCTAGATTTTGTGCATTTGAGGACGGATTCATGCGTATCATGTTGTATTGGATAGATTTATGTGATTTGCAATACTTTGAAACTGCTCAGAATGTGGTAGTTTTGACTTATTTTGTACTTTATATAACTGCAGATAGCGCTCTGAAAACACGAAATATGATGTCTTTGTCGACAGATTCATAAATATTATGAGGTTCTGAATAGGAATATGAACTTTTTGATTGTGAAAATCTGCGCGGAAAAGCGTGATTTCGACTTATTCCAGAGTTTGTTAAAACTGCAAATAGTACTCTAAAAACACGAAATATGATGTATTTAATGCTAGATTTCTGCCATATAACGCACTTTTGAAGCAAAATCTTGTTCCTGAGCAGATTTACAGACTGAAAAATTTCTCAACGAGACTCAGAAAAAACGCTGATAACTCGCTAGAAACGCAAAATTTTGTGGCATTTGAGGACGGATTCAAACTTCATATAACTGCAGGTAGCGCTCTGAGAACACGAAATATGATGTTTTTGTCGATAGATTCATACATATTATGGGGTCCTGAATAGAAATTTGAACTTTTTATTGTGAAAATCTGCGCGGAAAAGCGTGATTCCGACTTATTCCAAAGTTTGTGAAACTGCATTTCGCACTCTAAAAACACAAAATATTATGTATTTGGTGCTAGATTCTGCCATATAACGCACTTTTGAAGCAAAATATTGTTTCTGAGAAGATTTACTGATTGATTGATTACTGAAACGCGAAATTTAGTGCATTTGAGGACGGATTCATGCGTATTATGTTGTATTGGATAGATTTGTGTGATTTGCGATACTTTGAAACCGCTCAGAATGTGGTAATTTTGACTTATTTCAAACTTCATATAACTGCAGATAGCGCTCTGAAAACACAAAATATGATGTTTTTGTCGATAGATTCATACATACTTATTATGAGGTCCCGAATAGGAATATGATCTTTTTGATTGTAAAAATCTGCGCGGGAAAGCGTGGATTTCGACTAATTCCAAAGTTTGTAAAACTGCAAATAGCACTCTAAAAAACACGAAATATGATGTTTTTAGTACTAGATTCTGCCAATAACAAACTTTTGAAGCAAAATCTTGCTTCTGAGAAGATTTACCGAGTCAAAAATTTCTCAACGAGACCTCAGAAAAAACGCTGATAACTTGCTGGAAACGCAGAATTTTGTGCATTTGAGGACGGATTCATGCGTATTATGTTGTATTGGATAGATTTATGTGATTTGCGATACTTTGAAACTGCTCAGAATGTGGTAATTTTGACTTATTTCAAACTTCATAAAACTGCAGATAGCGCTCTAAAAACACGGAATATGATGTTTTTGTCGATAGATTTATACTTACTATAAGGTCCTGAATAGGAATATGAACTTTTTGATTGTGAAAATCAGCGCTGGAAAGCGTGATTTCAACTTATTCCAGAGTTTGTGAAACTGCAAATAGCACTCTAAAAACACAAAATATGATATATTTGGTGCTAGATTCTGCCATATAACGCACTTTTGAAGCAGAATCAGGCTTCTGAGCAGATTTACAGAGTCAAAAATTTCTCAACGAGACTTAGAAAAATGCTGATAACTCGCTGGAAACGCAAAATTAAGTGCATTTAAGGACGGATCCATGCATATTATGTTGTATTGAATAGATTAATGTGATTTGCGATACTTTGAAAACTGCTCAGAATGTGGTAATTTTGACCTATATCAAACTTCATATAACTGCAAATAGCGCTCTGAAAACACGAAATATGATGTTTTTGTCGATCGATTCATATATATTATGTAGTCCTGAATAGGAATATGAACTTTTTGATTGTGTAAATCCGCGCGGAAAAGCGTGATTTCGACTTATTCCAAAGTTTGTAAAACTGCAAATAGCACTCTAAAAACACGATATATGCTATATTTGGTGCTAGATTCTGCCATATAACGCACTTTTGAAGCAAAATCTTGCTTTAGAGCAGATTAACAGAGTCAAAAATTTCTCAACGAGACTCAGGAAAACCGCTGATAACTCGCTGGAAACGCTAGATTTCGTGCATTTGAGGACGGATTCATGCGTATCATGTTGTATTGGATAGATTTATGTGATTTGCGATACTTTGAAACTGCTCAGAATGTGGTAATTTTGACTTATTTCAAACTTCATATAACTGCAGGAAGCGCTCTGAGAACACGAAATATGATGTTTTTGTCGATAGATTCATACATATTATGGGGTCCTGAATAGGAATTTGAACTTTTTATTGTGAAAATCTGAGCGGAAAAGCGTGATTTCGACTTATTCCAAAGTTTGTAAAACTGCAAATAGCACTCTAAAAAACACGGAATATGATGTATTTGGTGCTAGATTCTGCCATTAACAAATTTTTGAAGCAAAATCTTGCTTATGAGCAGATTTACAGAGTCAAAAATTTCTCAACGAGACTCAGAAAGAACGCTGATTACTCGCTGGAAACGCAGAATTTGGTGCATTTGAGGACGGATTCATGCGTATTATGTTGTATTGGATAGATTTATGTGATTTGCGATACTTTGAAACTGCTCAGAATGTGGTAATTTTGACTTATTTCAAACTTCATATAACTGCAGGCAGCGCTCTGAGAACACGAAATATGATGTTTTTGTCGATAGATTCATACATATTATGGGATCCTGAATAGGAATTTGAACTTTTTATTGTGAAAATCTGCGCGGAAAAGCGTGATTTTTACTCATTCAAAAGTTTGTGAAACTGCATTTCGCACTCTAAAAACACAAAATATTATGTATTTGGTGCTAGATTCTGCCATATAACGCACTTTTGAAGCAAAATATTGTTTCTGAGAAGATTTACTGATTGATTGATTACTGAAACTTGAAATTTAGTGCATTTGAGGACGGATTTATGCGTATTATGTTGTATTGGATAGATTTGTGTGATTTGCGATACTTTGAAACCGCTCAGAATGTGGTAATTTTGACTTATTTCAAACTTCATATAACTGCAGATAGCGCTCTGAAAACACAAAATATGATGTTTTTGTCGATAGATTCATACATACTTATTATGAGGTCCCGAATAGGAATATGATCTTTTGGATTGTAAAAATCTGCGCGGGAAAGCGTGATTTCGACTAATTCCAAAGTTTGTAAAACTGCAAATAGCACTCTAAAAAACACGGAATATGATGTTTTTAGTACTAGATTCTGCCAATAACAAACTTATGAAGCAAAATCTTGCTTCTGAGAAGATTTACCGAGTCAAAAATTTCTCAACGAGACTCAGAAAAAACGCTGATAACTCGCTGGAAACGCAGAATTTTGTGCATTTGAGGACGGATTCATGCGTATTATATTGTATTGGGTAGATTTATGTGATTTGCGATACTTTGAAACTGCTCAGAATGTGGTAATTTTGACTTATTTCAAACTTCATAAAACTGCAGATAGCGCTCTAAAAACACGGAATATGATGTTTTTGTCGATAGATTTATACTTACTATAAGGTCCTGAATAGGAATATGAACTTTTTGATTGTGAAAATCAGCGCTGGAAAGCGTGATTTCAACTTATTCCAGAGTTTGTGAAACTGCAAATAGCACTCTAAAAACACAAAATATGATATATTTGGTGCTAGATTCTGCCATATAACGCACTTTTGAAGCAGAATCAGGCTTCTGAGCAGATTTACAGAGTCAAAAATTTCTCAACGAGACTTAGAAAAATGCTGATAACTCGCTGGAAACGCAAAATTAAGTGCATTTAAGGACGGATCCATGCATATTATGTTGTATTGAATAGATTAATGTGATTTGCGATACTTTGAAACTGCTCAGAATGTGGTAATTTTGACCTATATCAAACTTCATATAACTGCAAATAGCGCTCTGAAAACACGAAATATGATGTTTTTTGTCGATCGATTCATATATATTATGTAGTCCTGAATAGGAATATGAACTTTTGATTGTGTAAATCCGCGCGGAAAAGCGTGATTTCGACTTATTCCAAAGTTTGTAAAACTGCAAATAGCACTCTAAAAACACGATATATGCTATATTTGGTGCTAGATTCTGCCATATAACGCACTTTTGAAGCAAAATCTTGCTTTAGAGCAGATTAACAGAGTCAAAAATTTCTCAACGAGACTCAGGAAAACCGCTGATAACTCGCTGGAAACGCTAGATTTCGTGCATTTGAGGACGGATTCATGCGTATCATGTTGTATTGGATAGATTTATGTGATTTTGCGATACTTTGAAACTGCTCAGAATGTGGTAATTTTTGACTTATTTCAAACTTCATATAAACTGCAGGAAGCGCTCTGAGAACACGAAATATGATGTTTTTGTCGATAGATTCATACATATTATGGGGTCCTGAATAGGAATTTGAACTTTTTATTGTGAAAATCTGAGCGGAAAAAGCGTGATTTCGACTTATTCCAAAGTTTGTAAAACTGCAAATAGCACTCTAAAAAACACGGAATAAGATGTATTTGGTGCTAGATTTCTGCCATTAACAAATTTTTGAAGCAAAAATCTTGCTTATGAGCAGATTTACAGAGTCAAAAATTTCTCAACGAGACTCAGAAAGAACGCTGATTACTCGCTGGAAACGCAGAATTTGGTGCATTTGAGGACGGATTCATGCGTATTATGTTGTATTGGATAGATTTATGTGATTTGCGATACTTTGAAACTGCTCAGAATGTGGTAATTTTGACTTATTTCAAACTTCATATAACTGCAGGTAGCGCTCTGAGAACACGAAATATGATGTTTTTGTCGATAGATTCATACATATTTTGGGGTCCTGAATAGGAATTTGAACTTTTCATTGTGAAAATCTGCGCGGAAAAAGCGTGATTTTTACTCATTCCAAAGTTTGTGAAACTGCATTTCGCACTCTAAAAACACAAAATATTATGTATTTGGTGCTAGATTCTGCCATATAACGCACTTTTGAAGCAAAATATTGTTTCTGAGAAGATTTACTGATTGATTGATTACTGAAACTTGAAATTTAGTGCATTTGAGGACGGATTTATGCGTATTATGTTGTATTGGATAGATTTGTGTGATTTGCGATACTTTGAAACCGCTCAGAATGTGGTAATTTTTGACTTATTTCAAACTTCATATAACTGCAGGTAGCGCTCTGAAAACACAAAATATGATGTTTTTGTCGACAGATTCATACATACTTATTATGAGGTCCCGAATAGGAATATGATCTTTTTGATTGTGAAAATCTGCGCGGGAAAGCGTGATTTCGACTTATTCCAAAGTTTGTAAAACTGCCAAAAAGCACTCTAAAAATCACGGAATATGATGTTTTTAGTACTAGATTCTGCCATTACCAAACTTTTGAAGCAAAATCTTGCTTCTGAGAAGATTTACCGAGTCAAAAAATTTCTCAACGAGACTCAGAAAAAACGCTGATAACTCGCTGGAAACGCAGAATTTTGGGCATTTGAGGACGGATTCATGCGTATCATGTTGTATTGGATAGATTTATGTGATTTGCGATACTTTGAAACTGCTCAGAATGTGGGTAATTTTGACTTATTTCAAACTTCATAAAACTGCAGATAGCGCTCTGAAAAACACGGAATATGATGTTTTTGTCGATAGATTTATACTTACTATAAGGTCCTAAATAGGAATATGAACTTTTTGATTGTGAAAATCAGCGCTGGAAAGCGTGATTCCAACTTATTCCAGAGTTTGTAAAACTGCAAAATAGCACTCTAAAAAACACAAAATATGATATATTTGGTGCTAGATTCTGCCATATAACGCACTTTTGAAGCAGAATCAGGCTTCTGAGCAGATTTACAGAGTCAAAAATTTCTCAACGAGACTTAGAAAAATGCTGATAACTCGCTGGAAACGCAAAATTAAGTGCATTTAAGGACGGATCCATGCATATTATGTTGTATTGAATAGATTAATGTGATTTGCGATACTTTGAAACTGCTCAGAATGTGGTAATTTTGACTTATTTCAAACTTCATATAACTGCAGGAAGCGCTCTGAGAACACGAAATATGATGTTTTTGTCGATAGATTCATACATATTATGGGGTCCTGAATAGGAATTTGAACTTTTTATTGTAAAAATCTGAGCGGAAAAGCGTGATTTCGACTTATTCCAAAGTTTGTGAAACTGCATTTAGCACTCTAAAAACACGAAATATGATGTATTTGGTGCTAGATCCTGCCATATAACGCACTTTTGGAGCAAAATATTGTTTCTGAGAAGATTTACTGATTCAAAAATTTCTCAATGAGACTCAGAAAAAAACGCTGATAACTCACTGGAAACGCAAAATTTGGTGCATTTGGGGACAGATTCATGCGTATTATGTTGTATTAGATAGATTTATGTGATTTGCGATACTTTGAAACTGCTCAGAATGTGGTAATTTTTGACTTATTTCAAACTTCATATAACTGCAGATTGCGTTCTGAAAACACGAAATATGATGTTTTCGTCGATTGAGTCATACATATTATGAGGTCCTGAATATGAATATGAACTTTTTGATTGTGAAAATCTGCGGCGAAAAGCGTGATTTCGACTTATTCCAAAGTTTGTAAAACTGCAAATAGCACTCCAAAAACACGAAATATGATAAATTTGGTGCTAGATTCTGCCATATAACGCACTTTTGAAGC